>CM055108.1:32336317-32552683 GCA_029204225.1 Diphasiastrum complanatum | reverse complement strand
ATACAATCTACCTCAACGTTGATTCAAGATAACATCCAAATCTACTGCAACCAAAGCCAACACATGAAGCAGCTCCGCATTTTCCTCTCAATGCCGCGACGATGAAGCATCCGAATCTACTGCAACCAAAGCCAACATAGGAAGCTTGCCCGTGACGACACGATGTTCACTGGCAGCGTGACACTAAATGGACGTGACGTAGCAACGGTGTATTAAATGGACGTGACGTAGCTACTGGGTCCGGGCAGCTCACGCTACCTGTCACAACATGAGTTGCTCATGAAACACTATTCTTTTATATAATATAGATGACAACCTAAAACCATTTTATTGTGACCACATTTATGAATACTCATTTTAAGATCTAAATATTGAATTAGAAAAATTGTGACTATTGCTTTTAGGTCTTACTTCCATCATTAATTTTGCAAAACAGTGAATATCATATAGAATACGAGTCAATGCTAACTTTTAAACCCATGAATAATAGGATATTGAATTGAGGGAACAACATGGCAACAATTGTGGATAATTGGGTCCCTAGTATGAATAGATAATTTTCATCCCTTCTTACTCAATGAATTTTTTGTTTACCTAACGATATTGTTATTGATCGAGGATTTAAATTGGTGTGCAAAGCAAAGAGTTTTGGAATCACTCTTTCGATTGGAGGGTATGACAAAGATTGGTGTAAGAAGCACAGATCCTTGTAGTCTTGACCTTACTATTCAAAGAGGAAGAATAAGTGCAAATGCCTAGAATGTTTAAAGTTGCTCACTCTGGGAAAACTGCCACGTATCGTGATTTTGGATGGATGAGATTTACGTGTTCATCTTGTTTAGCCTTAAAATGGAAAACTGAAATGAATGATTCATCTTGTTGCATGAGAGGAAAGGTGAAACTTCTGTTGCTATCTCATCCACTAGAGATACTTTTGAGACTTTACACATGTGATAGCGAGGAAGGACTTCATTTCAGAAAGCATATCCGAAGTTTCAACAATTGTCTGGCATTTGCTTCTCTTGGTGTCAAAATGGATAATTCGACTACAAATTTGAAGGGAGGGGCTTACAGCTTTAGGGTTTCATTGAATCCTATCTTACGACGTGACGTGTTGGGGAGGTTGCAACAGATGATGACCAAGATAAATCCCTTCACGAAGTCATTTAAAAATGCTGGGGAAATAATGTGTGCTAACCCAATGGTTGACATTCGTCTACGTATAATATCCAGAAATTCAAACGACAAACAACATAGACAATATAGTGCTCTAACATCAAATGAGATTGTTATATTGCTCCCCCCTCGATGGTGTTCCTTCAGACGGGCAGAGTTGCATGATACATGGTCCATGTGGAGTAAGGTTCTTGAAGTCTCCGTGCATGAAAGATGGGAAATGCACAAAACACTATCCAAGACAATTTGTTGAGGAGACGATTATAGTGAACGGGTACCTTTCCTACGGACGCAGAAACAATGGCAGAAGAATGAAGGTAATCGGTGGGTTGTACCATACAATAAATGGTTGAGCCTTTACTTTCAGTGTCATATTAATGTGGAAGTTAGTTTACATGTTCAAAGTGTGAAATATTCGTACAAATACATGTACAAAGGTTATGACATGATCACGACAACAAGAGAGTTGTGAGGACTCAAGTGTAATTTCCTACAAGCGAGGTAGCATGGCGATTGTTTGCATTTTCAATGGGTGCACATAAGCCCAATGTTGTTCATCTAGCGGTCCATCTTCTTGGAGAGAACATGACTATTTTTGTTGAAAATGATGATTAATGTTGTTGTACCAAGTGGGGAATCGACACTTACAAGCTATTTCGCACTAAATGCAAGCAACAATGACGAAGCAAGATCTTTGCTTTATATGGATTTTCGAAGAAGATTTGTGTATAACAAAAGTAAGCGGAAGTGGACTCCATAAAAAAGGAGCCAAAGTGTTCTAGCAGTTGGACGTATGTACTTCGTCCATCCAGGAGGAGGAGAAAGATTTTATTTGCGGCTTTTATTGACAATGGAAAAGGGGCAACCAACTTCAAAGACCTACATACATTTGATGGAGTGTTGCGGTTGTCATTCAGAGATGCATGTAGATTACTCATCAACAATGTGAACGAATGGCAAGATTGTTTGCAAGAAGTTGCGAGGTGGGGAATGTCGTCGCAATTGCGTCTTATGTTTGCAACCATTCTTTTAACTTGTGCACCTGTTGATCATGTAAATTTGTGGAAGTCCTTGGAGTATTTTATGGTGGAAGATTATGCTTTGGGTGAATATGGTGGATCAAACGGTGGAGTTGGTGTTGTAAATCCAATTTACAGGTAGAGGTATTAACGTTGAAAGACATATGCAAGCTGCGGGTAAGTCTCTGTCGAACTTCGGATTTGAGGTGCCCGTGTTGGACGTAGATTTTTCTCCTCTTTTTCTAAAGGAAGTGTTTGCGGATCAGAGCATGGCAGAGGTGAAAGTCGAAATGGCAAGACTAAATGTTGAGCAAAGAAGCATTTTTGAACGGGTTATTTATGGCCATGTTTTGGAGAGAAATGGTGGGTTGTTTTTTGTAGATGGGCCTGGTGGGACAGGAAAAACATATTTGTACAATGTTATGCTTTCTTGGGTACGTGCCAGATGATGGATTGCATTTGTTGTTGCATCTCAAGAATAGCAGCTTTGTTGATGAAAGGTGGCCGAACAACTCACTCTCGATTTAAAATTCCTCCAATGGATTTGCATGAAACATCTACTTGCAATATATCGAAACATAGTGAGTTGGGTAAACTCATAATCACATGTCGTCTGATAGTGTGGGATGAGGCTCCAATGATGCTCCAACATGCATTAGAGAGTGTTGATAGAACTCTTCGCGATCTGTTATCATCTGATGTTCCTTTTGGCGGAATAACAATTGTTCTTGGTGGAGATTTTCGGCAGGTTTTGCCAATGGTAAGAAGAGGTAGTCTTGCACAAATAGTGTATGCATCACTTAAGTTTTCACAACTGTGGAAAGATGTTGAAGTGCATCGGTTGAAAACAAACATGAGGGCTATGGGATTGGAAGGGAGTGATGTAAATGAGCAGGTTGACTTTGCTGAGTTTCTCTTGAGAGTTGGAGATGGTAGAGAGGACACCTATATGCATCATAATTTGGAAAGTATTTGTTTAACAGATAATATGTGTCTTGGTACACAAAATTTGGACGATTTGATATCCTTCACCTTCCCAAATATTATAGAGAATTATAAAGATGTTAATTTTTGGAAGTTATAAGAATGTGAGTGACATGTGATAGTGCATGCCATCTTCAACTAAGCATCATGATTTAGAGTGAATTGAATACTGAGTAAGCACTATGATTGTGGAGAAATCGTGTTATTCAAACACTTGTGGTTGTTTGCAGGTTTTGGGTGCATATCGTGGTTTGGAGCAATTACATGCATGCGTCTCGTTCGAACCTATGAACTCCGCCACTAGGCTTGCACTTCACTGTATTAAGATGAATGTAAGCAATGATCTTTTAAGAGAAGTATCATCATGTAAGAGTGCTAAAGAGGCTTGGGAATCTTTAAAATCTATCTATGAGTCTAGTAACACTTCAAGGGTTCTCATGCTTAGGAATCAGATTCTACAAAGCATGAAGAAGAGTGATGAGAACGCACAAGATTATGTGCTAAGAATCAAGTCTCTTAATAGGGAGTTAGCTTCCATTGGAGAGAAGATTCAAGATAGTGAGCTTGTTCAGATTGTCCTAAATGGTCTAGGAAGTGGCTTTACAAATTTGGTCCAAAGCTTTGCAATCCAAGACACTTTGCCTACTATAGAAAAGCTACACAGTGTATTAGTAGCTGAAGAGTGTAGGATGTTGCATACCAATGCAAGAATGAATGCTATTTCTCTGTAGGATGGTGATGAGAAAGCTAATTTCTCATTCAAAAGCAAGAAGAAGACCAATGGCAAGAAGAAGCACTTCAAGGAGACCAAGGAGGAGGATGAGGCTTCAAGCTCAAAGGGCAAGATCAAAGACAAGTCCAAGTACAAATGTTTTTTCTGTGGAAAGAAAGGACATTTTGCATCAGAATGTCTCAAGAAGAAGAAGGCACAAGAGAGCAAACAAAGCAACATTGCACATCAGGAGGAAGAGGAGGATGAAGAGTCATCCTTGATGGTTTCCAACAAACCACCATCATCCAAGAGCAACACCAATGATTCTTGGTGGATTGATAGTGGGGCAAGTTCCCACATGACATATCAAAAGGACATATTCTCCACCTTACTTTCTTACACTGACTTACATAGATCAATCTATACTGCAAGTAGTCAAGAATGTAAGATAAGTGGAATAGGAACAATTCCCTTGTATGCGGGATCATCCAAAAGGATGAATCTAGATAATGTTCTTTATGTTCCTAAGTTAACCAAGAATTTGCTTAGTGTTGGCCAGTTAATGGATAATGGCCTAGATGTACAATTTAAGCATGGAGTTTGTTCCATCCTTAGAAATGATGAATGTATAGCCAAAGGCTTTAAGCAAGGTAGATTGTTTAAGCTTGATGCTAATATTGCAGTGGAGAGTGTTAACTTGGCAAAGGTGGAGCTATCAAAGGTGGAACTGTGGCACAAAAGGTTGGGCCACCCCAACTACAAAGCCATGGAATCTATGGCTACAAAGGAGCTTGCAGTTGGACTCCCCAAGCATTTGTCAAAGTGTGGGAAGAGATGTGAAGCATGCAGCCTCTCAAAGGCTCACAAGCTACCCTTCTCAAGATCTACATCAAGATCAAACTCTCCTCTTGAACTCATCCATTCGGATGTTCATAGTTTTTCACATGAGTCTAATGGTGGTGCCAAGTACTATGTAATCTTCATTGATGACTATTCTAGATTTCGTTGGATGTACCTCTTGTCTAGCAAATCAATGGTGTTTGATTTTTTTGTAAAGTTCAAGACTTTGGTAGAAAATCAACTTAGTACCAAGATTAAGGTATTAAGGAGTGATAATGGAGGTGAATATGTCTCCAATAAGTTGATTGACTTTTGTATTTCTAATGGCATAAAGAGGGAGTTGTCATGTCCATACACCCCTCAATAAAATGGAGTGAGTGAGAGAAGAAATAGATCTCTTTGTGAGTGTGCTAAGGCCTTAAGGCTAGATGCTTCTCTATCCAAACCATTTTGGGGTGAAGCAATAACTTGTGCTAACTATTTGTGCAATAGATTGCCAAACCAAGCCATTGGAGGAATCACACCATTTGAAGCTCTATTTGGAGAGAAGCCCAATCTCAAAGATCTCAAAGTTTTTGGATCCACTTGCTATGTACACCAATCCTTGGATAAGAGAAGGAAGGATGATGCAACATCCATCAAAGGCATCTTTGTGGGATATGGTGAGAATAACAAAGGTTATAGAGTCTTCAATCCCATCACTAGCAAGGTGATAGTGAGTAGGGATGTTATTTTTTATGAAGGACATGCTTGTGATTTGGATGATAATGCTACTAATCATCTTGATGCCAAGGATCATGCTAGGATGGAGGAGGAGCTTCCAAGTGAAGAAGAACTTGAGGATCCACCTCAAGATGCAAGAACTCCAAGACCTCCAAGAACTCCAAGAAGATCTACAAGGGCAAGATCGGAGCCATTGAGGCTCACCTATGATGGTCAAAGTGATCAAAGGGAAGGCTCATCATCTTTAACATCTTACACCTTTCTTACTTCAATGTTAGATGAGCCAACATGCTATGAAGATGCTTGTAAGTCTAAAAGTTGGATGGATGCTATGCAAGGATGCTCTTATTGAAAATCATACTTGGGATCTTGTGGATCTTCCTCAAGGGAAGAAACCTCTTGATTGCAAGTGGGTGTTTAGATTGAAGTATAATCAAGATGGATCAATAAGCAAGCATAAAGCTAGGCTTGTTTCCAAAGGTTTTTTACAAACCAAAGGCATTGACTATGATGAGACTTTTGCTCCTGTGGCTAAGCTTGTTACTATCAGGTTGATCATTAGTCTTGTTACAACCTTCAATTGGGAGCTATTCCAACTTGACTTCACAAATGCATTCCTCAATGGTTATTTGGAGGAAGAGATCTACATGAGGCAACCCGAGGGCTTCATCAAGGCAAAGCATGAAGGAAAGCTGTGTTTTTTGAAGAAGAGCCTTTATGGGCTCAAGCAAGCACCTAGAGCATAGTACTCTAGGCTAAACTCTTTTCTCATTTCCATCAATTTTGTAATGACTGCCTATGATCCATCATTGTATATAAGTTTTTATGATGGCATGATCATTATTCTTGTTTTGTATGTAGATGACATTATCTTGAGTGGTAATGATCTAGATGGAATTAGAGATGTAAAAATTGCTTTAGCAAAAGAGTTTAAGATGGTAGATCTCGGCCTATTGAGATTCATTCTTGGAATAGAGGTTATTAGAGGATGTGATTTTAGCTTCATTTGTCAATCTAAATATGCTACATCCATCCTAGATAGATTTGGAATGAGGAATTGTAAAGGCATTGAGACACCAATGGAGCAACATGTAAAAGCATCTATTGGTTGTGATGAAGCATCCTTTGAGGACATCACATTATACAGAAGGCTTACTCGCTCCTTGATCTATTTAACTATAGATAGACCTGATCTTAGTTATAGTGTTGGAAAGTTAAGCCAATTCATGCAAAGTCCTCTAGTTTCACATTGGAAGATGGCCAAAAGTGTTCTTAGATACATTTCATTCACTAAGAATTTTGGTATTTTGTATAGAGGAACTAATCTTGGCTTAAGAGCCTATAGTGACTCGGATTTTGCAGGTGACAAAGTGGATAGAAGATCAACAAGTGCCTTTGCCACCTTTCTATGTGATGGAGTAGTATCATGGCTTTCCAAAAAGCAAGATACCATCTCCCTATCTTCCACAGAATCCAAATACAAGGCCTTGACATCAACATGCAAGGAGGTCTTGTGGCTCAAAAGGCTATTGGTGGAGCTTCATGTCATGGAGGAGGAGATCCCTATCATCTATTGTGACAACCAATCAGCCCAATCACTTGCAACTAATCCTACATTCCATGCAAGGAGCAAACACATCGAAATTGCTCATCATTTCGTGAGGGAAAAAGTGCAAGCTAAAGAGATCAAGCTCCAACACGTGCCATCATCAAGTTGCTTGGCTGATTTGTTTACTAAACCTTTACCTAAAGATTCATTTGTCAAGCTTAGATCTTCAATTGGAGTTATTGATAAAAGCATTGTGATCTCCAAGGCTAGATTTGAGGAGGAGTGTGAAAAATTGCCTACATTGGCAAATCTAGCCATGTAGAATATTGTACATTTTGTCAATATTGTTTGTTGGTTACTTGAATGGCCAAAGTGCCACTTGTACATACACACCTAAAGTAGGTTACCACGAGTCAAGAGGAGTGGTTGTGTCTATTTGGTAGTGATTCCTACTTTGTAGGATCTAGACCATGATTTATGATGAGATTTGTACCTACCATGCACCTACCAAGCATGACTCTTGGATCTAGGCTAGGGTTTTCACATTAGGACAAGAAAGTGGAGTCTACTTCCTTATTACATGCTGGATTTTCACCTAAATTTGCAAAGGAAGTGTGTTTTACTATGTATTTCCATTCTCCATAGTGAGAAGATACTTTTTGGAGCCTCAAGGAGAAACTCGAGTTTCCTCTCATTGTATGGTGATTACTCTACTTTTCCAATGAAATCCAGCTTTGGCACTTTGTAAACACTGTCTACAGGCCGTACTACAGCCTTATTTCCACACGTGTGGAGTTGGATTAGACTATTTGATCAATGTTTGATTGTCTCTACTTGTTTCCTATCAAGCTGCTAAACTAGATCTTGTTTTCTGATGACTAGTTTCTGATAGATTGTTTAACAAGCATACAATCACCTTGTGGATCATTCAAAGATCCATTTATGGTCCTTAGTACTATACTTTTCACAAACATTTGTTGAATACTTTTGAAATTCAAATGGCCTAATCTGAAATGCCAAAGCATATCATATGATTCAGAAGTAGAAGTGTGAAGAGCTTGACTGTTGGAAGAATAATAGTGGATGAGTTTGTAGAGGTTGCCACTTCTTCTCCCGAAAGCTAGAACTTTTCGAGTTTTGTCAAGGATGGTGCAGCCGACCTTCTGACTTGAATTAGTAATTTTGCTAACTGAGAGCAGATTCTTGGTCAGATTTGGGACATGGAGAACATTGTGTGGACAACAACTTGACTTCACCCTTTAAATTTGATGAGTTGTCTCTGAGTTGCACAACTCGAGAGTGAGTGAAAGTTTATAATCTTTGAACTAGTCTTGATGGTGAGTCATGTGTTGAGTTGCTCCAGAATCAAGATACCAGAAATTGATATCATGTTCTTCTCCGTCCTTGGTCATGAAGGCTGCCTCATCTTCCTCTTGCTGCTGTAATAAAAAACTGGTTGAGGCTGAATTTGCTGTTGTTAGAATTGTTTCTTCTTTTCATTGTTGAATTTCAGAGTTCTACAGTCCTTGATTTCATGTCCAGTTTTCTTGTAGTATTTGCAGTATAATTTTTGCTTTGGTTCGAAAGGTAAAGTGTTTGAATTTGACCCTGAGCCAAAATTCAAACCTTGAGCCAGAGAGCCGGAGTCAAAATTCGATCCTAACTACATGTTGCTCTTCTTTTTGGATCTGTACTTCTAATATTTGGAATATAGAGCATAAGGGTCCGTTCATGAGCCTGAGAAGGATGCAGATTTTTTGATTTCCTCTTGTATAAGCATTGAAATTGCTCTTGATAGAGTAATTTGCTCATGGGTCAAAATTATCATGACCCAATTTTCATAAGCTTCAGGAAGACTCGATAGTAGAGTCATAACAACATCGTAATCTTCAGTGACTGAACCAATTGCAACCATTTTCTCCATAAGATTTTTGAAAGTGTTGATATGACTTGTAATACTTTCTGCTTTAGACATCTTCAAGTTGAAAAATTTCTTCCTCAAGTGTAACTTGGAGGTAACATCTCTGATATCATGAAGGGTTGCTAGAATGTCGCATGCATCCTTGGCTATCTGAGCATTACGTATGTGAATTATCTGTGTATCCTTGATATTGAGAGTAGTCATGGCAAATGCCTTGCCATCTCTCAGTCTCCATTTGGTGATAATGGCTGCATCACCTTCTGGCTTGACTTCCGTGCCGTCAACAATGTTCCACAGTTCTTTGACTAATAGCATGACCTTCATTTTGAACCTCTAGAGATGATAGTTTCCTCCATCAAGTCTCTCGATTAGAGAAGACTGAACAAGATCGTTGGTCATAGCAACGATTTCAAAATATTGCTGGTTGTGCGCTTGCTAGTACAACATCTTGATAGAAACAAGACTAATAATCTGCAATTGAAGCAGATTACTGGAATTCCCACTCTGATACCATGTCGTAAATCAGTGGGATTGAGTGCAAGTTGGGGGTGAGCTTGGTGCATGAAACGGAGGCGCCACAATTAGCAGCAGAACGTTCAAATTGAAAGATTCACAGATGCAAAAAGAATCAATACAGTAGTAGGAATGAAAATTGCACTCTGATTAATATCAAACAATTGAAGTGATAACTTCAGCTTATAGTTGTTGAGAGTCGAATAATCAGAAAAAAATTTCTGATGAAGATTCTGGGATAATATCTTACAAAATATCTACAGCTACCTTCTGTTGCAGTTATTACAATCGCCTCATTACAGTTAATGCATGTACAAAGTGGGTGGACTGTCAACGCGAAGTCGTTGGTTCGGACAATATCAAAATTTACAAGTATTAAATAATATACACCGACTCAAAAAATATAGAATTTTTTGAGCCGATCTAGTATCGAACATTTCTAAAAACTTCGATCCTAAATTTTTTGATCCTTTGAACATAAATTCGAGCCTTCTATTGTGGATTTTTCAAGATCCTCATTATTGTATGGATTCGATGCTGAGCATCGAACAACAGATCAGTCTTTGAAGATTCAGATGCAGTAATAACTCTATTATCGAGTCTCCTTGATGCCTATGAAACTTGGGTTATGGCCATTTCAACCCAATAACATCTCACTCTATCAAGAGTAATCTCAATGCTACTACAAGAGGAGATCAAAAGGAATGCTTTCTCCTCTGACTCGGGATTGGATCCACAAGCTCTATACACAAAGAAAAATTAGAATTTTAGATCCAAGAGATCTACAAAGTCAGACTACATTGACAAGGAGAGCAATATGCAGCACCCTGTATCAAACACACCATCAACTTTAGGATCTTCATCATTCCAGCCATTGCAAAACTTATTTTACAAATATTGTAGGAGGACTGGCCATCTCATCAATGACTATCAAACTTTGAAATACAACAACAAGAAGAAGAAATAGATCTAACAACAAGCCAATGCCTCTTCAGCCAACCACTTGATCCATGAACAAGAGGAAGATGAAGCAGCCTTCATGACCAAGGTTGGAGAGCAGCAGGATATCGACTCCTAGTATTTGGACTCCGAAGCAACTCAACACATGACTCACCATCAAAATTGGTTCCAGGACTAGAAGTCATTCACCCATTCAAGAGTCGTGCAACTTGGAGACAACTCATCTCATTCTAAGCAAAATCATTAATTCTAGTCGGAAAGTCAAATTTGATACAAAGTGTTGCACCATACTCGACAAGTCTAGGAAAACTCACCTACTCATGGATTTCCAAGGTGATGATATCTTGTGGCAAGATGGAGATGGAGGCTCACTCATGGAGTTTTATGGTGGAGACATATCAAGAAAGGACAAAGTTGGAGGAGACAAGCAAGAAAATGGTCATCACTCACATTTATTGCTTGGTTGCTGTAATTCTCCAGAGAGTTCAAAGTTTGAAGCATGGAGGAATCATTTCATTCACATTCTATTTGGTTCTTCGTGTTCTAGTTATATCTTGATGTGTAAAATTGATGTAAGAGATAGTGAAGCATCCAATTTGGACACTATTCTCTATATCAACTATGAAAGATACTTTAGAACCTTAGAAATGAGATCTATACTTAGGATGGAGATCATTCTAAAGTTGGATCAAAGTAGTATGGTTAAAACTATGCCAAAACTAGTTGAAGAGGGAGTGTGAGAGATTTCAACTAGTTTAGTCTAGTTTAGTCATATTTTGGTAAATTGTCAATAAGAGGCCAAAACTCATTTTAGACTTAGAGATAAACTTTTTGAAGTTATATTAGTGTAAAATACATTCAGTAAACACTTTTTGAAAGTGTGGGAAAGCTGGTAGTCGAGTTTGAGAGAGATTCAAATTTGAACTTTGGGTACATTGAATCTAGACCCAAAAAATAGTAGGGTTTACAATTTGGAGGGAAGGCCAAGCGGCCAAATAGGGTTTGGAAACTCTATAAAAGGATGTAACTCGTGGAGAGACACATCTTCTCTCTTCTCTCTCTCTCTCATTTCATCATTATACATGGTTCTCTTTGGGTTCTACTACTCATTGGTGCACTATCTTGGTGTTTTCTTGCAATCTTGTGTGTAGAATGCTCATTTATTGCTATTTTCGGTTCCACACGTGTGAAATACAGTAGGGTACTGTAATTGTATGAACATCAAACACATTTTTTATGTTTTGGTTCATGTTTGATCAATATCTCTTAGAGTTTGCATCTCATTTTGTGTGTAGATGCTGATTTTTCTACATTGGCAGGATTGTTGGTTTGCTCCTTATTGTAACCAAAGATCAGGGACATGGATTGGATCTTAAATGATCTGAAATCATTCACAATGAGCACCCTGAAAAATTCAGTCAAAGTCGACTCCATCGACTTCGGAGGCACTGAAGTCCGAAGTCCGACTTATTGACTTCAACTTCTCCATGTATATAATCAACAACAACCTCCATCGAAGTTCTCGACACATCGAAGTGCCCGACAAATCGACTTACTCCATCATCCATCGACAAATCGACTTCGAGTCCATTACTGAATTGTTAGACGACTTCAAGTCCATTACTGACAGTTCACCTAATTTGTATAGATATTGACAGTTGGAAAGGTCGGCCATCCAATGCATAACGACCACAAAAAATTAAGTAGATAGATTTGATGCTTCCAATGCACTGAGCACTGACATGCAATCATCAATGTATAGCGTCAACAGATCTAACATGCTCAGTAGGCTGTATTCTAGTTAAGTAACTAAGTTGCTAAGTAATTGGCATATAGATCAATTATAATCAGCTGAAGTTTTTTTTGCGCTTATTGTTTTGCGTTGCTTCACGCTCTTGTACTCATCATTCTTCATTCAATCAGATTGCAAGTTTTTGTCACCACTATTGCCTTATTCTATTGGGCATAGCTACTATTTTATTCGTCTTGTTTTTGTTGGTAACTGTTGCACTTCCGATCCATGCACCATCTGTTTCTCCACTTCCGCTACTATGCTACCATCATTGATCCGATATCAGAGTATCTATTTCTACCAGAACTCCTTTGATCCGATATCATTTGATATTCTTTGATCCCACCAATTTTTGACATGGTATCAGAGCTCATTTATGATGATAACCTATCGATTTTCAACATGCTATTAGAGCTCATTTCTGATAACCTATTGATTTCTAACATCCACGTCCTGTATATAGGATTCGATATAGTCCTAGACTTGGATTACGGTACTCAGTATTTGTTGCCAATACTTTCCAAAAAATGGATCGGACTCATAAAGTAGAGAGACTACTGAAACAATCCTAGTTGTATCTCAATAAAAGCATAACTGATTAATAACTGGAAAATGAGTCAAGGCATCTACTAGAATATTTTGACTCCCCTTACAATATCGTATCTCGAAATCAAATTCATGCATTAGCTCAGCCCATCTTGCTTGTCTAACCTTTAAATATGTGGCATGACAGAACTATCGAATAGTTTGATGATCGGTCAAAACTTCAAATTTGGCTCCATAGATATAGTGTTGCCAAATTTTTGAGGCATGAATAATCGCATAAAGCTCCTTTTCATAGGTACGATATCTAGATTGAGTTGAGTTGAGTTTTTTGCTTTCAAAAGCAACATGATGTCCATCAAAATGACTCCAATCACATAGTCACTAGCATCGGTCCTAACCGTAAATGGTTTACAAGGATCACCAATCATCAAGTTTGGTGTTGATGTCATGCTTTTCTTAAGCAGCTCAAACTTTATTGTTCATATCCTCTGTCCATGCCATTTGTGGACTCTTAGCCCTCCGGCTAGGCTTCTAAAAGCCTCTCAAAGCTTGGGTGAGGGGAAATGCCATTCTAGCAAACTGGGGTATATGTCTACTGAAAAACCCCACAAAACACAAGAAAGACTTGATTTCTTGAATTGTAGTATAAGTAGGCCATTCGATAATCTTCCGGATACGATTTGCTTTGATCTCCACCCCTCTTTCGGAAATCTCATGGCCTAGGTATGATAATTCGCTAGCAAACAATTCATCCTTAGAGTCTTTGGCAAAGAAATTTTCCCTACTTAAGATGCCAAGAAAATCCTAAGATGCTCTTTTTGTTCCACCAAAGTCTTACTAAACAATAGGAGAATGTGCAAGGTGACCCTCTCCATTGCAATTGAGGCACATATTTTTATTTCGAGCTTTTGCTAGGTCTTTTTTGCCACGTGATGATTCTTAGTATCGTGTTTGGTTTCTTAGGATTAGGATTGGAAGATGTCTCATTGGCAGCTTTCTTATCCTTGCGTTTAAACTGGAAACCCTTTTTTGCTCATTAGGGTGATGACTCATATGTGGCTTAGGGGTATCGTAAAAAAACTTAGCACCCCTAATAGCATCCTCTAGGGTTTTGGGACGATTCCTTCAAACATCCACTTGGTAGTCCTTAGGTAACCCATCGATAAACATGAGCATTTGCACCTTAGGAGGTATCTCACTATATAGTGGATTTAGGTGCTCATGAAAATCTTGCACATATTGTTTCAAGCCCTTGGACATAGTCAATCTAGCAAGCTTTTGGAAGTGCTCATAATCATCTAACAAAGAAAGAAAATATGCCTTGAATACCATACAAAAATCATCCCATGTTAGTGGTTGCTTTCCCTTGGCTACTAAATCATCCCACCAAACTAAGGCTTTCCCTTCCAGAAACACAGTGGTGGTGGACAAATTTTGACTTTTATAAATCTAATTGAAGGCAAAATATTTATTCCAGACATTCAACCATGAATTTACAACCTGTAGGCTCTTATCCTTTTTTCTGTAACCTTTATACAACTTTACGGGAGGTGGAACCACATGCTTCTTTTGATTTGCTAGTCTTGACTCAAGAGCTTGGTTCTTTTGGTTTGTTTCATGTAGCTGCTGGTTTGTGGCTTGAATTTGTCGAAAGAGGTGTTGTAATGCTTGTGCCACACTAATGGGGTTAGACAAAGAAAAAGTTGGATTAGAGGGTGTTTGATCCATGGGGATCGTTTGGTTGGTGTCCTAGTATTCAAGCCAACACAACAAGTAAGCTCTACTAAGATTTGTCAAAAAATATTTAGCTTAACACAAATACAAATGTAAGCTAAATTGTTGCAAACACAAGCTCACTCCAAGCTTGGTATTAGTAAGCCCAATCCAACCTAAAATGATAGAAAACAATCAATATGACCCATGTGTTGCTTAATTCTTAGCAAAAACTTTCAAACACATGAACCACTTACATGTAAATTGCTTTTAACTAATCCTAGTAACATTGACACATGTTGTTCATTTTAGTTTTCCCTTAACATAATGCAATTTTTTTGAAGTTAAACGGGAATTGCATCAATTTCCTCATATAGTTGAAACTATGTTTCAGCAATGTGGGAGGGATACTAAAGCTTTGTGTTAAGGATTTTTCATAGCATTTTTCCTCACCTCTTATTTTCAAAAGTAAGCTCCTAAACAATGTGCTCACTGGTTGCCTTGAAAAAAATCATGGCCTCTATCCTGTATGTTAAATTTATAATTTGTGTTTAACTTATTGTTTCAAATTCACTACTTGTGAAGACCAAACCCCTTTTGTGCCGAAGACAAATGCTACATAGCATTGAGAAAGGAACTATGCCCAATCTTTTGTTTTAGTGTCATATTGATTTTTGGCGTTCCATAGGGCATTCTTGTTCAAACTATATACTTCTATCTAAACTGTCTTTGCATGTTGTGTTGTCGAGAGACTTTCATAATTATAGGCACCACATATCTTTAGCTTACTTTCTTGGCACATGTGCAAGTTGTCAGTCATTTGGATTGTATAAATAAAAGAAACTTGTGCTCTTATATGCAAAGACTATAGTTCCTCTCACATCTTTTGAGTGTCAGCAGTCACAAAACTACCACATGATTTGGTCAGAAAACCATTTTGTTGATTGGCATGAGGTGGCACTTGGCCCATTTTGTTATGAACACTTTATTTTGAGGCTTGTTATTTTTCCTAGTAGCTTCATCATACATAAGAGCTAAGTTTTGGACATGTCTTTTGGTAGAGCAACACATGTAGAAACCTTTTGCAAGGGACTAGCCTTGCTACTAGACTCGTACGACATCAATTGGTGTAAACCCTACCCTTGGACATGATTTTATAAGTTACTAGCAATAGCAAAAAACACATTTTGATGTAGATTTTGTATATATATAATAGTATCTCACTTTGATTGCAAAAAATGAATAGGTTTGGGATTGAAAGGAGTGCTTTGACAATAATCCTTTTATTTAAGGCATGAAAGATCTTTGAAGAATATTATAAATGTTTTTTGGTGGTATAGTAAATTACACTAGCATCATCATGTACAATATTGCCATTGTAAGTCAAGAAACAATTACTTTGCAAAAAGATGGAGTGATTAAAGAAAAAAACAAGTAAATAACAAGAATAACAAGTAAATAACAAGAATATTACTGATTTCCCTTCCATTGTTATATGGACTAACATAAGTAGCAAAGTGACACGTGATATTAATATGCAAAAGTTGCAAAGTCTTGATCATTTTCAAGGACCCACTTTTCATTCAATTTGTGCTAGTATAATGATTTATAAAGCATTGTTAAAAAACAAATTCATGCTCAAGCTAGATTGCCATGCTGAAAATGGCCACAAAGGAAGCTTATGAGAAAAAGATTTGGTGATAGTTGAAGCGTCACATTCACAAAGGAAGCAACGACATGTTAGATACAACCAATAATAGATGTATGCTAATTAGACATGTTGAAAATGAAATCCTTACGTACAATATTTACATTGTATGTCAACATACAACCACTCTATGAGAAAATGACATCAATAGCACATGGAAAAAATTTATAAATGAGGAAAATAATTATTTTTCAGTACTTAGTGCTATGGACTAAACTCACTAGTAGAGTGAGATGTGGTAAATATGTTTTGATGAAAAGAATATGAATTCAAAAAGCAAACTCACAAGCCATCTCAATGTCAAGATAGTGGCCCGATGTATAGCTCCCCAAAAAAGGAATCACATATAAATATTGCATATCATATACGGTCCGACATTATTGTAGCATCGATCTTAAATATTGGTCTATAAAGGCATATTGTGATAATGATGTTTTGGTTTCCATATGTCTATTTACAACCATGACATATGGATTCTTCTCTTGACATGGGTCACTTGAGTATCAAGCTTTTTGAATCTTATGTTAGAACTAAGAATATAAGTGCATCATATTTAAATTGATTTGGCATCAAGATCAACTAACCTAACTTGAATTTCAAGTTTTTAACTTAATCACAGAAATGCTTGTTCCTTTGTTAGAACTGCATCACCCCCCAAGGAATGTAGATTTTTTACCATCATGCTTGCAAAGATATAGGGAGAGGCTTCATCCCAAGGAATTTTGTTTTAGTCTTTTATGTGCTCATTGTGTGGCTAAGTGGAGTTGGAACTCCAAATACCAAGGAGACTAAAAGAGGCCTCCACCACATCTATGCCACTTATTGGAGAGTGCTTGTCCCAAGGCATTTTGCATGTGTATGAAGGCCACCAATTTTTGGAGCCTCTCCTAATGGTAGGCAAATATTCTTGCTTTTATTCACAAAACTCTCAACAAAAATGCAAACTCATGCAATGTTTACAAAAACTAAGAGTCACTTGAGCATGTTAAACTTGAAAATGTGACCATAAAGACATCATTTAAGGAAATATATCTTTCTTACCTCTACCCACCCCATGTGGGTATGTTGTTGTTAGGTGACTTGATAGCTCAAACATAGATTCATATGATTTTTCACATACATCCAAATGGTAGTATTTTTGCCGATGTGGACTACTAGGGACTAGATCATTTTTTATGGCTCCCCCACTTCTCTTGATGCTCATGGTTGTAAATGATATATGATGATGTGGGCCTTTTAAATGCCTAGAACTTGAAGTGCAGTGAGGATGTACACGTGAACTCCTAGCCCTCCTCTCCTACTTCAAAGTAATAGCATGCGTGTGTTGTGTTTTATTATGTGAGTTCAAGGCTTGCAACATGCTCTAAGAGTTAGCTTAGAATGACATTTAGTTCAATCCCAATAATATAGTTGTGCTAGATAATAATGGTACTTGGACTTGGTGTATCCATGTTTTAAATCTCAAAAGCTTTGTGGTTTTTAAAGTTGGAACTAGTTCTCCCTTGTTGGTCGAGTTGGATAGAGCTTGTTACTACAACCAAGAAGGTGCAGATTCAAATCTCTTTTGCTGTTGGAAATTAAGCCCACAGTTGCCTCCTTGGTGAATGGCTAATTTCTATTTCAGATTCTTCCTGCATGTTTATTGATCATTGATCTAGGGCAAGGTGAAACCAACTTTAGTTCTACATCTGCTCATCTGATACCTGCAGGAGTCACAAACTTAGACAACCAATTTATTTGAAGAACGTCTACAACGGGCTTCCGGCTGATCTCCAGCAAAGGTAACCAATTATGTCATAATTTAAAAGTTCAGATGTGAAGTAATAACTCGAAGTCATTGAAGACTTGGCCATCTTCAAGGACTTCCACAAAACTTGCATTTAGAACAAGTCTGTATAGTCTACAAAAATACACTATGTTTTCAACAGCTTCGGCTTTTTTGCATTTCTCCGAAATGCGAAAACTTGCATAGTTCAAAAGTTTAACTGTTTTTAACACACCTTCGGCTTTTTTTTTTTTTTTTTGCAAAAAATGCGAAGAGAGAAAAAATTCCCGAAGGTCATCTATTTTCATGCGTTAAACTGTTTTAAAGACATCGTCGTCTTTTTGAGGGCACCTTCGGCTTTTTGCAAAAAATGTGAAGAGAGAGAAAAATCTCGAAGGTCGTCTAAAGTAAACGAGGAACGTTCCAGCGACGTTCTCGTCCGCGTCAACGATGCTGAATTATTGACCGTATATACTTTGTACAGTTGTGACAAAAGCCATATACTTCCAAGTACAATGACTTTCCTGATTAGGTGACAAGCATTCAATGTAATTAATACACGGATGAAATCTATAAATAGATCGTCCAAGCACATATTAGTGGTTGCTCCGTCCATGAGACACATTATTTGAGCCTTCCAATTACGCCGTCAATTTTTGGTTGTAATTGCTATTTGTATTGTGCTTCGGTGTAATATAGTAGTAGCTTGCTTTTATCTGTGTACAACGTAGATGAATGCTTGTTGTGATTGAATGCACTTTCGTAGCTATTTGATCACGCTTGTTTACTCACTCTGATCAGAACACATACGTCTACGGCTCCTCAGTTTCTAATCAGACGATGGCTGTCTTTGATGCCTGAGGAACTCATGATATCACATTGCTTTTCGATTTATTTTAGGATTATATTTCACATTGAATCTTATTACAGTAGTACCACACACATTCCATCTCTAATCTCTTCGGTGCATTGTATTCTTGTTTTAGAGTATGAATTAATTTTTTAAGATCCTGTTGGGAAATCAGAACACTTAAAGCTGTGATTACATTTAGCATAACCTATCTATTAGACTATTTTTGCGTTTAGCAGCCGATTAGAATGGGAGAGCTGTTCCGCAATATTTCTGCTCTCTTCTCCATTCGCATTCTTCTATCTCCCTTGCCCCATTAGATTGGTATCAGAGCTAGCTCAAATAACGAGAGATTAAGTTTGTTCTATTTGTATACTATTATCATGTCTCATATAGGTAGCTCTTCATCTTCATCACTCAGTGAAGCTAGAGTCATTGACAAGTTCAATGGTTCTAACTTCTACATCTGGAAGATCAGAAGAACCAGAGAGCCTAGCTGAAGCAATTAACCCCAAGGATGCTGTGAAGTGGCAAGAAGCTATAGAAAGCGAGTACAACTCACTTTTGACAAACCAAACCTAGACACTGGTCGACTTCTCCACTCACAAGAGAGTTATCGACAACAAGTGGATCTTCAAGAAGAAGATCAACTTTGATGGTTCCACTGCAAAATGGAAAGCACGGTTGGTGGCTAAAGGATTTACTCAAGTCCAAGGAGTGGATTATCAAGAAATTTTTAGTCTGTCGTCAAGATGAAGTCAATCAGGACTCTGATTGTGTTAGCAGTCGTGAAAGACCTCGAAATGCACCAAATGGATGTCAAGAGAGGATTTCTCAATGACAATGTCAAAGAGGAGTTGTACACCTTCCAACCAGAAGGATTTGAAGTCAAAGGCCAAGAGCACAAAGTGTGCAAGCTGCACAAAGCAATCTACTATCTAAAACAGGCCGCAAGAGCATGGGTTGATAGAATCAACTCTTATCTCATTTAATTGGGATTTGCAAACAATTCAGCTGACTGTAATGTTTATTCAAAGCATATAGGCACCAATTCGGTTCACATAGCTCTTTACGTAGATGATGCATTTATTTTGTCTAATGACACTTCTCTTCTGCACACTACCAAGAGTGATCTGTCAAAGGAATTTGACATGACTGATTTAGGAGCTGTCCATTATTTGCTAGGAATTCACATTACTGGAAATAGACTTCAAAAGAAGATCTATCTTAGCCAACAAACATATCTAAAAGGCATTTTAGAAAAGTTTCATATGTCCGATTGCAAACCAATTGATACTTCAATGGATCCAAGTATAGTATTGACTATACCTTCTTGTGCTGAGACTGATAGTGAAGTACTCGACTTAGCGAAGTACCCTTATCATTCACTAATCGGATCTCTAATGTATGCAATGTTGTGTACTAGACCAAATTTAGCATACACTGTTAGCACGTTAAGTCAATTCATGTCTAATCCTAGGATCTCTCATTGGAAAGCATAAGAAAGAGTGATGAGATATATTCAGGGAAGTTTAGATCACATCTTATGTTACGATGGAAATGCTATCGACCCACTCGTCCTGCGAGGCTACTCCGACTCAGATTGGGGAGGAACAGTCTCTACCAGAAAATCTACCTCCGGGTTCTGTTTCTATCTGGCAGGGGAACCGATTTCGTGGAACTCAAGGAAGTAGAATTCAGTTGTGCTTTCTTCGACAGAGGCATAGTACATCGTAGCATATCAAGCTTCAAAAGAAGATGTATGGATAAGGTTAATACTTCACAACCTACATCACACTCAGTTTAATGCTACCACCATTCTGTGTGACAACTTGAGAGCTGTATTTCACTGTCACTGAATCCTAGATTTCATGGCAAATCCAAGCACATAGAAATCCCATATCATTTCATTCAGGAGAAAGTTTTCTCGGGCAAGTGATCCTTCAATACTACTCCACAACATAAATGGTCGCAAACATCTTCACCAAAGCGCTTCCCAGGATCAAGCACCAGAAGTTCTTCAACATGCTGAATATGACGAAGATACCAAGGCACCAACCATGACCTTAAGGGGGATTGTTGGAAATTAACCCCACAGTTGCTTCCTTGGTGAATGACTAATTTCTATTTCATAATTCTTCCTGCATGTTTATTGATCATTGATCTAGGGTTAGGTGAAACCAACTTTAGTTCTACGTCTGCTCATCTGATACCTGCAGGAATCACAAACTTAGACAACCAATTTATTTGAAGAACGTCTACAATGGGCTTCCGACTGATCTCCAGCAAAGGGTAGCCAATCTTGTTATAATTTCAAAGTTTTGATGTTAAGTTTAATAGCTTGAAGTCATTGAAGGCTTGGCCATCTTCAAGGACTTCCACAAAACTTGCATTTAGAACAAGCCTGCAGATATACATTATTTCTTTAACAATATGCATAAATACACACTGTTTTCAACAGCTTCGGCTTTTTCGCATTTCTCCGAAATAGAAAAACTTGCATAGTTCAAAAGTTAACTGTTTTTAACACACCTTCGGCTTTTTTTTTTTTTTTTTTGCGAAAAATGCGAAGAGAGAGAACATTCCCGAAGATCATCTATTTTCATGCGTTAAACTGTTTTAAAGACATCATTGTCTTTTTGAGGGCACCTTCGGCTTTTTGCGAAAAATGTGAAGAGAGAGAAAAATCTCGAAGGTCGTCTAAGGTAAACGAGGAACGTTCTAGCGACGTCCTCGTCCGCGTCAACGATGCTGAATTATTGACCGTATATATACTGTGTACAGTTGTGACAAAAGCCATATACTTCCAAGTATAACGACTTTCCCAACTAGGTGACAAGCATTCAATTTAATCAATACACGGATGAAATCTATAAATAGATCGTCCAAGCATAGATTAGTGGTTGTCCATGAGACACATTATTTGAGCCTCCCAATTACGCCGTCAATTTTTGGTTGTTATTGCTATTTGTATTGTGCTTCAGTGTAATATAGCAACAACTTGCTTTTATCTGTGTACGTAGATGAATGCTTGTTGTGATTGAATGCACTTTCATTGCTGTTTGATCGCGCTTGTTTACTCACTCTGATCAGAACACGGACGTCTACGACTCCTCAGTTTCTGATCAGACGATGGTTGTCTTTGACGCCTGAGGAACTCACGATATCACACTGCTCTTCGATTTATTTCGGAACTATACTTCACATTGAATTTGATTTCAGTAGTACCACACACAAACCATCTCTAATCTCTTCGGTGGACTGTATTCTTGTTTTAGAGTATGAATCAATTTTTTAAGATCCTGTTGGGCAATCAGAACACTTAAAGCTGTGATTACATTTAGCATAAGCTGTCTATTAGACTGTTTTTGCGTTTAGCAGATTAGAACGGGAGAGCTGTTCCGCAGTATTTCTGCTCTCTTCTCCGTTCGCGTTCTTCTATCTCCCTTGCCCCATCATTTGCACCACTATTGAGATCAAAACAAAAGCTCCTTCTAGACTAGGCTTAAATAATGTTTATTGTGTGCATAATATGATGATGCATATCATATATTTGTTTAAACAAAGTTCCTAGAGATTTAAATGGCATAAAAAAGTCAAACTAAGTTAAATGCTAAGTAGTTTGTAACATAAACACATGATACAAGATAGATTGGTTTGTGGTAGGCGTTAGTCTTTGTTTTTTTTGCCCCTCGGTGTTAGTCTTTTTTTAATAGTGCCTAATTCAGAGCTTAAATTAAGCACATGAGAAAATAAACCTTAAAGTGATTTTAGACCAAGAGTAGTGACAAGTCTTTGCAAGGCATGATTATTGCCGCATATTTAAATTTTAGAGGAAAGGGGCTTCTTCTAATATAGATTATGCTAGAGTTGTTGATGGGGCACATCGAGGTGAAGATCCCATCTTTGACATGTAAAGTTGAACATTCAATCATGCACAATCCTATTGAATCTGAAATTCTCAAAACAAAAGTCTTTGCATAATGATTGGTTGGCATATCTTTGAAAAAAGGGTCTTCTCCAAATTCTAAGTATCCTTGAGTTGTGATTGACCATTATGTGACATGAGGTGGAAATGCCTCTTTGACATCACACAAAGGTGGATGAAGAGTACTTTTTAATTGCAAACCCAAGGGCTAATGACAACTAAAATGTAGATAGAAGGTCACACACAATGAAAATCATTGAAAAACATATTATGCACTTTTGTGATATTAGGAAATTGTTTACCCCTTGTACTTTACAAGGTACTTTAGATAACCTAACCCGTAGTGGTTAAAACTTTAATTTTACCTTGTATAACATAACCTTAGATAATAAAACCCATACTACAAGACCTTCCCCTTCACTCAATATAATGTCGGAGAAAGATTTGGGTCTTATGGTCAAATTATCTCAAACGTAAACAACTCTTTGAACAATCTTCTATTTTCACATGCATAATATGAAGAAGGTCGTATATACATGTACCTTTGATACCATAACCCACTATGTGGTAGCGCTCATTTGAAGTATAATAATATCCCTGCTTTCATTTGAACGAGGAGAAGAACAAGGATGCCAATGTTGTGAGTCCTCTTAGCAAGGATAGAGCAATGCATCGCCTTCTCCTCCACTATCTATTACATCGTTCTACTCTAGAGTTTTGGAAAATACGTATTTTAGATCTACCTTTGATGACATACCCCACTCGTGTGGAGGCACTTATGTGGGGAGCAATACTTTGCTTGTAGCAAGGATCGATGCCCAGTAGAGTAATGATCCCTTCCCCTTCATTTAAAATTATGTCAAGGAAGTCTTTGGGCCTGAGGGTCTTGGGCCAATGACCTCAAGTTGACACACAACGAATCATGTAATGGTCATTGGAAGGCAAATTCTATAGAATAATTTGGCAAGCTGCGGGTGCGGCAAGTCACATTATTTTGGGAGATTCGCCAACCAATGGCCCCTACCTAACATAATTGGCTGGTGGGAGAATGCCACATGGCAATGATGGAGCAATAACCAAGACTTAAGTCAAATATTGCCAAGCCCAAAATTGTTGAGAGAAGATTCTCTAGAATAATCTCCAATTGTTTTTAGAAACCTACCTACCTGGCCGATTATCGACCTATCTACTTATTCGTACCAAAAACAAGTACGCTGAAGTGCACAAGCAGGCCTGCTTTGACCACAATCATAGCAATAACTACCTCATTGTCCACGTGCCTCGGTAGGTAGTGCTATTGATTAGGGCCTATATCAAAGTTGCTCACACATGTTATCTAGTAATATTGGTGCTAAAGTTAATTGTAGCACATGCATGCTAAATGATTGGCTAGTATCTTGTGGCTTAGTGTTGGCGCTATGATTATCATAGCTTGATGCTCTCACATGCTATTTTAACATGAATGTGAAGGAGTAGAAGAGTAAAGGGAATATTGATGTTGAAGTTACTCATAGCATGGGGCACAATGAACATATATACTCACTATATCACAAAGAATCCCCTTATATCGTTAGGAAAGGCTCCAGACCTTGAGGCAGTGCTTGGGAAAATCGGCAAACCATAGGAATGGAGTCAACAAGTTTTTTTTCAAAATTTGCATCATAAAATGTCTGACGATCTTTTATACGAGCATATATATATATATACGTTATTATAAGTAAAAGTTTTTTCAAAAAATGAGTTCTATAAAATGCAGGTTTTTTTTAAGGAAAAACTCAAAAGAGGTTTCCGGAGCACTGCCTTGAGGTCCCAGGGTGGATATAAGAGCGCACCCTAGAGCTTCGCCCTTGACCTAGCTTTGAGAGGTATGCCCTAGCCCCCTAGCAGAAAGGACTATGACTACACCCGAAGGGCCGTACATGGTCCAAAGGCTTTCCTCTTTTAGAAAAATCTTCCGGATAATAAATTTAACTTTTGGGTATTACGAAGTAGCCGGATAGTGCCTTTTTACAGCGGACAATGATGAAATCCATTGAATAAATTTTCAATTATCTCCTTTCTTGCACTTTGTGCAGCTGACTGCCTTTTTTGGCTCGATCGTGGTTTGCGCGTGGATTTTTCGTTGCCGATCGTATTTCCTGCTTGTAAGTGTGAAGATCCAAGGCTTCAATGCAATTCTGTTCCTTTTTGATTGAAATATCATTTTCGATTTTGTTTCATGTTCATTAGATTACAGGTTCATCTGTATTCAAAATCACCTTTACGCAGGTTATAATAATATATTGATGTAATATTCCTTCATGTTTATTGGTTTTTTTGATTCCATAACCATTTTGTTGTGTACTTGGGTGTAATATGCTCTTGGCTCTTGTTTACAGGTTTCTACTGATCGAATTTAAGATGCGCTTGACTTTTATTTTCTCTTGTATGGGCTTTAATTTTCATGCAGGTTCTTTGGTGATGGTTAGGGCCGAATCTGCCGCCTTCAGAATCTTCTTTGCTAGCCACTTTGTATGCCACTTTTCGTGGCTAAGTTTTATATATTCCATGTTCCTGTTGAAGAGCTTTATTTTCTGTTGAAGAGCTTTATTTTCTGAAAATTTGAAAGCTTTGTTTTCTGTAATGGCTTGCTCCTGCTTTTTCGAACGACATGCCACAGACGTTCTGTTTGCTTATTTGACGGTGTTTTCTTTCCTCCGAATCTCTTAAGAATGCAAATATAGAGGCGGCAATAGAGCACTTGTTGATTCTACCATTTTGTATTTGTAGGTTTTCCGAGGCCGGTGTTACTGAACTTTATTATATAGGTCAAGTTTGCTAAGCCCTTCACACTGGATGCTTGTCTTAGGTTTTCTTCGTTCAAGAGTGCAAAGTCCTGTTATCTATTTTTTACACTAAATAGGATCTTGAACAGTCTTTGCTTTGGCTTCTAATAGAAAGAGTGGTGGTATAGACTTGCTAGGGGTCGCAAGATAATTGATCAATTGGAGGTATGCCGTGCCATTCAATGATATGCTTACACAACAAAGCGTTCATTAAGCAGTTATTAGGTTGCTATGGGACTTGTCAAAGGAAATCATTAGATGACTTTGCAGCTTTTTAGGTATGACAAAACGCTTGCTGCTTTGGGTGGATGGACTGGATATAAGGGAATTTGCTATTTCGTTTTGTATTTGATAGATGCTTGATGCCAATTTTGGTTTGATTATGCTGGCAAATGTGAACGGTGGCAGGGATTAAGTGCTTGTTTTTTTTCTAGGTTTTGTGTCTGAAGATGGAGGCCGGGCATTTCTATATGCCATCCGGAGCTCCAGGCGCTGCCCTCCCCCGGTGATGTGAAAGAAGACACTTGGACCTATTTTGTAACCGGTGGAGTGCATGACGATGGCATGCAGGCCAAGCCGTGGAGGCCAATATGGAGAGGGGTTACTTTATGTGAAGGAACGTTGCGTGAGGCAATTCGCTCTAAGTTGGATGGCCAATCATTTGCAGCAAAGTTTCTTTGATGAAAAGGCCTCTGGGAGCCTTGCTATTCCCGCTTGCATGAAGAAGCACGTTGTTTCTAGCAATGCTCGCAGCAGATTAGTAACCGATGCAGTCATCTTCTATGGCACTGTATGACCTTCAAAATTAATCTTTACATTGAAAGTTGGAAGCTGCCAGTATTTCAAGCTTTGAGGAAGCCAGAATCCAAAAAATAAAGAGAAAACAGCGTAGGTTCTAGCTGATACCTCATGGCTCCACAGTCTGAACGAAGTAAAATCGACCAAATAGTGGCAGAGTTTTTTGCAAAGAGCCTCCACATCATTTTGGAGTCCAGGATTCCCTATGTTTCCTCACAAACCGATGACTCTTTTGCTGCATCTTCTTTGTCTTCTGCATCTTCCTTAGCAGTGAGACCTAAAGATCGTTGGTTCAATCTGGTCCTTGGTGATTGCCCAGCTGCACAGTCAAGCGTGGAGCCCTGGAGGAGTAGCCAATTGGGGCCTATGATTGTGGATGTCCTTCTGATCCAATCAACAGCAGGAGTCTCAGACAAGCAACCTTTATTGGGAACTTCCCCTCAAAGACCAACGTCACATGATCCTTGGATTGGAGAAGATAGTTCTACATCGATTCACAGAAGTTCCCATAGTACCGTGCTAGAAAGATGGATAGTCAGGTATGACCGGCGTACCAAAGGTTCTAGTGGCATGGAGCTTGGCATGAGACGATCCGGTTCTGGCAATCAAAGTATTGTGGTTGAAGGAGAGATGCTAGCTGGAAAAGATGGCTCAGGCGGTGATACTCATGGATTGCATACCATGGAACTCAAGCAAGCAACGAAAGGAAGTGCAAAAGCTACAGGGTCTCAAGGATGGACCAAAGCTGACGGAGGCCCTCAACTTCCTCCCTTCCCTTCTCATGCCATTGAAGTTCCCGGTCTATATAAACGTATGGTGATAATGATGCGCTCATTGTATTGCACCGTCCGAACCCTTCCTGCCCATCGGCTTTTCCGGCTTGCGAACTCCTCTTCGGCAAATCGGGGGTTCAGTCTCTCTTACAGGGTTTCTGCATCACCTCCCGAGGTGGATGAAGCAGCTATGACAACGTGCAGCCTTACTCCAGTTGAGACTCCGACAGGAAGAATGTGTCTTTCAGTTTCCTATCATCATACAACAGCTATAACAGCTTTAGAGATTATGCCCCGAGTACAGCCGCGAATCATTGTAGATTATGTTGGAAGCCCCAACACAGATCCAATTAGGAGAATTTCGAGTGCATCATATTTGGGTTCAGTTTCCGGCGGAGGCCTATCAGGTAGAGTCGGCGTACATGTAGTGCCTCTACCTTCGTCACTTCCAAATTCTCCCTCAGGTGGAAGCTTTGGTCGACGCCACAGTTGGAGCGGCGGTGTTAACAAAGTGCAGCCTGCCTTGCTACCACCTTCATCCCCTTCGAAACGAAATAGTAGGTCACCATCACCTTCTTATCCTCGTGATGTTCTTTCTAATTCACCGCATACGTCCTCACCATTGCGCTATTCTCCATCCCCTCGAAGTTCGACTTCATATTCCTCGTGTACACGCCAGGCTGGTTCCCATCCATCCTCTTTTCATCCGACAGAAACTGGTTCATCTCCAATTCCTATTCAAGAGCACCGCCCTTCACCCCCTTTTTCCCCATCCTTGTCTCCATCATCTCCATCTTCTTACCAGTCTCAAGAAAATGGCTCGACGGTCGGTTATCCTTGCAACAGCAGTGCACCAGTCAGCATTCCTAGATCTTCTGTAGCTCGAACCCAACGCTTCATTGTTGCAGAAGGTTCCAGTCCTCACCATGGTAAAAGTGCTCTTCCTCCTCCCTCTCCACGAAGCAAAAGTATTGAGCCTCCATTGCAAGCACTACACTATCATTCCCCATCTTCATTGGGACAAGTATCACATCAACTGGTGCCAGCCATGGATGCAAAGTTTGCTGCACGGCTTTCGATCTCATCATTGGCAGAGTCCTCACTGTTTCTTTCTCCCACACATCCATATCGTACCCTTAAGGTAGTGTCTATATCAACTGGTATGCTTCAAATAAATTGTCCTGTGATATTTCTGTACCCATTGTTCCAGTATTTTCATACTTTTTATTCACTTGTGTCAAAGTTCCTGCTTATCCAATTAGTTCCTGTACATTTTCCCTACATGCTTATATCAGCCTATTATGAACTTTGTTTGCAATTTTTAAAAGAATTGTGGAACTTATTATTTATTGGCTACTGACTGTTGCCTCATGTCAATTTAGCTGATTTTGTGCACTTACAGATTTGTGTTTGGATTATGACTGGGGTATGCTTCTGAATGCACTAATCTCACCATTCTCCTGAGTGCTTTAGCTTCTTTTACAGTTTCTAATTCAAGAAACGACAATCGAATGCACACGTATATTGAATATATGCTTTCAAAAACACACACCCAATTTGGTACTGGTACATAAACATAGGCCTTGCATACTTTAATGGCTGAGACAAGTATGAACGTAAAGCAGATGTTGAAATGGGCATTCAAAGGGGCATATTACTGGAAAATGAAATTCAAAATGTTACATGCGTACAATACATAATATTAGCTTTGTGCATATGTTACTGGAAAGCTGCATATAGTACCCTTAGAAGCCCGTTCCGACCAAAATGGGTTGGAACGTATTGTGGTCGGAACGTTCCGTACGTTCCGGAACGTACTGGTTCGGAACGATATTTTTTCAAGTTAAAAGAATGTAAAAACCCTGCTGGCCTGCGCATTTTATATGAATTAAATCTTTTGTAAAAAAACGTATTTTTTTATTTTTTTTGAGGGTATCGTTCTGGAATGGAATGCGTTCCGTTCCGGAACGGGCAACTAAGATAGTACCTGAGAAGTCAAGACCAGCAAGGCACAAGTTTTTTGAGTTGGTGGACATTTGAAAGATATAATCGGCATTGGAAAAGGAGTTTTTATGGAAGGAGAATCGAAGAGGATGAAAAAAAAAGACAGCTAACTAAGTTGCACATATTTTGTTGGAACTTCCCAAACTTGGTTAGACGTTATCGGACATCCTCTCAAGGCTGCTTGTTGGATCATCTAGATTTCCATTATTGGTTTTTTTGCAGAACATGAGTAGACATTATGGTGCTTTGAAGGGGATATATGCTTCACTTAGAATTTTCAGCTTGAGTTCTGCTTTGATACTGGTGCCCAACCAATGATTCATGATTCTAGGACACTGTGCTCAGCAAACTTTTATGCAAGTTGAATAGAAAATAATTACATGTGAGAAATGTCACTTCTCTCTAGACCTTGAGCTACTACCCGAGACCTTTCTATCAGATTGATTTACTAGATGTAGATCCATTAATCAAGAATCGTGTACTTGGGGGTATTTTTGGGGAAATATTTCGTTTGAGCAACAACCATAGTCCCCATGAACCGCATGGTTTACCACGGTTCTTGGAACCGTACAATGAACCGTACGGTTCACTAATTTTGGTTCCAAGAACTGTGGTGAACCGTGGTAATTAATTAATTAATTTTTTTTTAGTTCCAACCCCCAAAAACAGCCCAAAAAAAAGCCAAAAGAAGGCCAAAAAAACCCAGAACTGTTTAGAGAATTTCATTAAACCACCATAGCATTTAATCAATTAATTAATTAATGGCATTTTTTTTACTTCCCACCCCCCAAAACAGCCCAAAAACAGTGAAATGGGTGCAAAAAATCCGTGGTAGGGGTTTTGGAAGGGTTTAAAAAAAAAGAAAAATAAATAAATTAATTAATTACAAGAACCGTACCACGGTTCATGAACTGTGGTACGGTTCACCCCACGGTTCCAAGAACCGTGGGTTCTATGCCAACAACATACTACAATAATTTTGACCTTTTGAACATACAAATAAATTGTGAACTTCTCTAATAAAGTGCCATACCCTCATTGTGATTGATATTTGGAACTAGTTATCAGATGAGAGAGTAGCTTGACACATGTTTCCTATAGTTTGAAATTAAATCCACCTTAGATAAATCAAAATACATGTAGACATCGTGATTCTAACATTGTATTCCTATTTGCCTTCTTCTGTTGCGATGTTTTGATCATCAACGAACATCATCTAATGGGCTTTAAGAAGAGTGCTAAGAAGAGTGACCTAAAGAGAAGGTTTTAGTCATTTGCCCACAAGGTAAATCAGGGTGAAAGAAGATCATAAATGGTTAGTGAGCTTCATACAAGAACCCACCCTCTTGAAAGTGTTTGTAGATTCCACCCTCTTGGAAGTGTTAGTGAGCTTCATACAAGAATCCACCCACTTGGAAGTGTTTGTAAAATACAGTGATCAATGGTTTTAGGAAGTACACTTAAAATCTATGATGTAAATTGGAAGCTTATTACACAAGTAATGCCATATAGTTTTGAAAACAACCATTTATAGTGAGGTGCCATTTGAGAAGGAATTAAAAGGAAAAAAAGGGTAGTTCCCTTCTTCCAAAAGGAGCTATCTTTTAGGTAGAGAGGGAGAGAGAAAGAAAGAAAGAAAGATCTTTATTAATGTCCTTGAAATACCCTAAGGTATATAGGACTAAGAAAAGGTACATGTCAAGTGTGCACATAGGAGCTTAAAGCTCAATCATCTATAAAGAAACGATAACTACAAATACGATGCATAAAAATGTCTGGTCCAATCAGGATCCAACAGCCTGTAATAGTATATCATGATGTCCATTAGCATGGAAGAAATGGTGGATGGTATGCTGTAAAGGTGTCACTGGACGTGCTGTGGACCTCTGCCATCGGATAGGTTGCCGGTGTCGTCTTTGCTGCCATGGCGCTTTGGGCTGTGATCTAATAGCTGTTTGTCTCTCTGGCCGTCGACACTGTCTCTGCTGCCTGTGTATGAAGGAGTCTAGAATCTCGGCCTCTCATCTGAATCATAGCCTATGGGTACCTCGGATCTCTGTCGTCGACAGGATATGCACTCACTGATGCTCAACTGTGTCAGGGGATGTGTATCAATATCTAATCTCCTCCGCCTCAACTCAGCCATCTCCCGGATCATGAGTGCGACACATCTAGAATCCTCATAAGATATCAAGGTAGATAATGTGGCTGGATGCTCCTTGAACCCTAATCTCATAGTAGGCTGGACATCTGAAGATGAAGTGTGATTCGTCCTCAATCTCATGCATAGCACACATGCTACAAAGCCGGTCTTCTCGTGGGGTGCCACTATATCTGCCGGTCTCAATGGCCAGTTGATGTGAGGAGACGCGAAACTGACCCATCTCTATCCGTAGTCTGTGTGACATACTTCTCAGCAAGTAACTTGAGACCCCTATTGGAATCCATTGTATATGTAATTGGCATAGGCCAATTGGTTTTGTATAATGACAAGAAATATCCTTCGGATTATTCTAGAAGGTGTGTAGCCTATTTCTTGGAACAAAAGTTAGAAGCTTTTAGGTTCTTCAAGATGTTCAAAGTAGAGGCTGAGACACAAACTGGAAGGAAGCTGAAGCTTCTCTGATTTGGTGTAAGATAAAACAGCTTCTAGCAAGAGCACGCTAGAGAGAGAAAGTCAGGAAGCAAAGGGAAAATCTGAAACTGAGTAGCTCGACCCTCCTCCCACACACTCTTAGTCCCAAAGGGCTGGGTACCTTAGTTGGCCTCTCCATGAGCTTGCCACTTAGCACTTGCTATCCCGGGCTCGCCCACGTGGCTAGGTAGTCACCTGTACCCACTGACCCCTCGGACCCCACTGGGCCCATTACTAGACTTGGGGTACTACGTGGCCTTAATTGTGTACCTGACCCCTCGGCTACCAGTTATACTGGTAGGTCCCCTGGAACTGTTAGGGACCCAACTCCCTTGGGTCCCAAACCCAAACTTGAGACTGGACGATGACTGGGCCTGTTGACTTGACCGGTGACTCGTGCACCTGCATGGTTGCCACTCTAGGTGTGCACATGGCTTGGAGTCTCTCTCCTTGGAGGTATACAAGGGGAAGAGGACTCATTTGTCATCCATTCTGTCTACCTAGGAGGAGGTGGATGGAGAGCGTGTGCACGGCCAGGATGTTTGCTAGCGTGAGGCAGGAGATGGCTGAGAGCCTAGGCGGTGGTATGGGACGCCGTCTTGGAGGGAGGTCGGATCCAGCTTGATATGGTCATAGGCCAGGGCACGGTGGGTGGACCCGGATTAGGTCCTACGGCGGGGTGGAACATGAATCGTTCGGTCTCTTGTGGTTAACCGGCACCTGGAGGTTTGCAGTAAGTAGGATTGTAACATATGGTATTAGAGCCCCTGCATGCTGAAAGCAGGTGCGTCGATCCGTAGTAGATTTCTTGTAAGTCTCAGTGCTTTTGACGGAATTCAAAACGGTCTTAAATCGTGTTTTTTAGGCACTTTTGTATGTTGTCCTTCTTCGCTGTTTTTGGGTTTTTTTTTCGAAAAACAGACAGTAGGGGCCGCAGTACACTGCCACGTGGCACTGTCCAGACCTGGACAGGTGGCAGTCAACTTGTTATTCCGCTCAGGTTTGAGACAATGGACGGTGTCAGGGGGTCCCTCCCAGCGCAATAAATATGGTTGCTCTCTGTCTGAGCAGCGATGGAGTGATAGAACCAAAAAAAAAAAGTGTTTACACCCAGCCACGTGGCACTGTCCGGGCCAGGACAGGTGGCACATTCTAGCGGAATGCTGTTCCGCTCAGGGTGAAAGGTGCGGATCTCTGTTTCGCGGGTTAGGGAAGCTAAAAAAAGTAGTTTTAGCTAGGACCCGTTGGAAAACAGCGATGAAGGCCTATTTTTTGGGTCTGTCCGCTCTAGAAAGGGAAACTTAGCCAGCGATGAGCCTACAGGGGGGTCTACTAGCCAGGATTCTGGTGGGTGGCCAGCATGCTACTGTGGAGCCAAGGTGGCAAAGTATGGCCACTTGGCAGATGGTGGGTAAGCATGGAGTGGGAGGTACACCTCTCCTATGCTTATTCTCATGGGTTGTAGAGGTGGAGGTGGTGGTGCATCTCTCTCTTTGTAGTCTTCAAATCCTTTTGGCAGCCATGGACAATACCATTTGGAAAAGGAAGAACCAACAGATCTGAGATTGTATCTGCCTACCTTGAGCTGTTTTTGATCTTATATCTTCTTTCTTAATTCACCTCTTTACTCTTGTAAGATGGATCCTAATCCTACCACACAGCCTATGTCCCCTGTTCCTGAGGCTACAGTATCCGCCTCTATTTAGACCCTGATGCTTTGATGCTAGCTATTAACAGTCTACAACAACAGATTGTGGATATGCAAGCTAAGCATAGTCGGGATCAGCAGGATCTCAAGGAATTGATGCAACTAAGGCAATTGGTGCATCAACCCTTGTTCACTCCTACAGTTTTTGCTGGGGAAAAGAAGGATAGAACCCCGGAGGCAGTCTTGCAATGGCTGGATCGATGGAATTCGCACTTTTCCATGCACGATTCATCCGAGGACAACAAGATCAATCTAGCCGTCATGTACTTGCGAGGTAAAGCATTTACCTGGTGGCAAGATATAAGGGGTAAGCCTGAAGTTCCTAGGAATTGGGAGGATTTTTATAAGGCTTTTAAGGTGGCCTTCCTTCCTATTCTTGATGATTTTGAATTTTACCGTCAATATGCAACAATCCATATGGGGAACCGGCCCCTGGATCAATATTTACAAGAATCTCAAGAGGTCTATTCTCGTTTTGCAACTAGAATAGATCCCTTGTTAGTAAAGTTGCATTTTATACTGGGCTTACCAAGAGACTACCAGCTAGAGGTCAGGAGGAACCAGCCTCTTACCCTCGAGGATGCTGTTCGCTTCGCCAAAATCTACGATGATACTCGTATGATGGCTAAGCCTGAGACTGGGGTCTGTTAAATGTATGGATGTTGTTGATTGCAGTTCTTATTTATGCTGGTTAAAAGATTTTACTTACCATGAAGAACATAGTTTGCAATTTTACAATCTCCAAATGGAACTAATGTCTAACAACCTAAAGCAAGAAAACTCGCCAGAAGGTGAAATTTTTAGGAAACTTAGACAAGAATTTAACGATGTGTTTCCTGAGCAGCTTCTTGAGGGTCTTCCCCCCTCTAGGGGTGTTGACCATGGTATTAAACCGATTCTTGGTAGTTCTCCTATATCTCTGTATCCATATAGGATGAGTACTACTGAAGAGGATGAGGTTTATAGGCAACTGCAAAATTACCTTAAGGTGGGCCATGTTAGGCCTAGTAGATCTCCCTGGGGGGCACCTGTGTTCCTTGTTGATAAAAAAGACGGAGGTACTTGTCTTTGTGTGAACTTTAAAAAGTTGAATAAATTAACGATTAAAAACCGTTATTCCTTGCCGCAAATGGATGAGCTGGTTGATCGATTGCATGGTGCAAAGTACTTCAACAAAATCGATTTGAGATCAGGGTATCATCAGATTCGCTTAAAAACGGAGGATGTTGAAAAAACCGGGTTCAGAACTAGGTACGGCCATTATGAGTTTCTGGTTTTACCAGTTGGCTTGACAAATGCTCCAGCAACTTTCCAGCAGATGATGAACGATCTTCTTCGTCCATATCTGGGAAAGTTAGTAATAGTCTACTTGGATGATATTCTCATCTATAGTAAGACCTTGGAGGAGCATGAGGAGCATCTCAGGACTGTCTTAAAGTTACTTAGACAAGAGAAGCTTTTTGCCAAGGAGTCCAAATGTGTGTTCTTCCAGAAAAGGTTGTTATACCTTGGTCACATTATCTCGGACCATGGGTTGGAAATCGACCCAATAAAGTCCGACAGGTACGTGAATGGATCCCTAAAACCATCCGAGAGGTTAAGTCCTTTCTGGGCTTTACGGGGTTTTTTTATAGATTCATTTTGAACTATGCATTAATTGCATTGGCCTTGACGAATGTCCTCAAAGGTGCTAAAAGAGTTAGCCGGCACAATAAGTTTAGTCCTCCGGTTACTTGGACTGAAGAGTTGAATCAGAGTTTTGAGAACCTCAAATACTGTGTAACTACAGCGCCTATTTTACACATAGTGGATCCTAACAAGCCATGTACTTGAAACGGATGCCAGTGACTATGCTATAGGCGCAGTCCTATATCAGGATGGTAGACCGGTAGCTTTTGAAAGCAAGAAGTTGGATCCTGCTCAAAGGCGGTATTCCACCTACGAAACGAAGCTTCGAGTTGGTTAAGTTTGATGTATGTCGAGCGGCTTGCTTGGAGGGAAGTCACCCACATTGAGACCCCCGATCTGGCATGACACTAGGTTGGATCTCAATGTTGGTTTTCGGAACTTCAAGTTGGTTAAGTCTGATCGTTGTTGGCGAGTTGGCTGCGTGTATGTCAAGTTGGTTTGGACGGCAAGAGTTGAAGGCTGGGAAGCTAAGTCATGGCCAAAACTATCATTTTGATCTTATTGGAAGGCCATAATTTTGGATTTCAAAACATCATCAGGAGGAAACCCTCTTTAGTACCGCAAATGGTCCACAATATCGAGGAGATAACTTTGGACACTTACCTGTCCGCAAAGTTTCAGATTTCTCTGGAACTGGCAAATAAACTTCATCTCCTTGTTTGAAGGCTACCATTCTACAGTTTTTATCCGCATAATGTTGAGATCGCGATTGCGCCTGTCGGACACTCTCTTTAGCAACCTTTAACATTTCAAACATGTCTTGGAGAAAATCCTTGACCGTTTGTATCTCTCTCTCTCTCTCTCTCTCTCTCTCTCTCTCTCTCTCGTCCCACTGCCATTGGGGCTCGAGGTTGATACCCATACATCAGCATGAATGGACTATACCCAGTGGTATCATGCCTTTACCTCTTAGCAAATCCGTCATCGGAGTTGCTAACTTGGCGTAATCTCGGATGAACTTCCGGTAATACCCAGCAAGACCTAGGAAGATTTGCAACTCTTCCACATTACTAGGCATTGGCCACCGTAAAGTGGCAGCCACTTTATCAGAATCCATACTGATTCCCTCATCCGTGATCACATGCCCCAAGTACTTTACCTTTTCTACAAAATATTCACATTTTTCTTTCTTAGCGAAAAGGGAATTCTTTCTTAGCAGTTGGAAGACCTTTTTGAGGTGTTTCAAGTGCAATTCCTCAGTTTCGCTAAAGATGAGAATATCATCCAAGAAAACTAACACAAAGTTGCCCAAATAGCGCCTTAGCACACTGTTCATAAGCCTCATGAACGTGGCTGGTCCACCTCCCTGGCGGGTGGAAGCCCGTCAGGTAAATCTTCAAGAAATACATCCTGAAACTCGCTAAGCAATTTTTTAACAGAGCTTTCTCTGTTATGCTCTACTTTACTCTTTCTAGTCTCAAGCTTGTCTAGGCTTTCTTTGAATGCTAAAGCATTAATACTAGAATCTGAAGTAGAAGCAAGTACTGAAGGAAAAACAGATACTGAATCAGAATGTAAAGAATAGAGAAATACCTGGTCAAGGGCCTCAACACGAAGAAGTCTTCTCAGCTCCACTGCTGCTATCAAGGGTGCCTCTGGTATACCAGGTTCATTGTATAATTTAATATCTTTGCCATTATGTTCAAATGTAATATAGCCCTCCTGGTAATTTCTTATCACAAACAATCCCAAATCGTATAACCACTCCTTACCTAGGATGATGTCCGCTATAACTAACTTGATAACCTGAAAATCTAGGCTATCTTCATACTCTCCAATCGTCAAGGGTACCTGACGAATGGCGGAGTCCCAAACGTTTTTCCGGTGGCCATCAGCCATGGAAACAACGTATCTCCGGTCACCAATAGTGGCCGTGAGCCCTAACTTCTTTACCAACGAATAGTTGATAAAGTTATGGCTTGCTCCGTCATCGACGATAATACGAACTCTACAACCACCAAGCATCCCATGTAGTCGAAACAGGGTATGCCTCTCAACACTAGGGTCACGAAGGACAGTGGAGATACATGACTGTGTCTGCTGATCAAAACTCACCTCAATGATGCGTAATTTCTTCTCCTGTCCTTGAGAGCCACCCTTCTTTTCTCCTTCATGCCTTCTAGCAAGAAGTGGACACTGGAATCGAGAGTGGTCACTTCCAAGACAATTAAAGCACAATTTTTCTTTTTTAGCTTTTTCAAGCACAGCAGGTGATAATTTAAATTTTTTTGCTTTCACAAATTTATTCTTACTGAGCTTTCTCTTACCCTTAGAGGTGGTAGTCTCTGAGGGTTCTGTTGTTGTGGACTTACCCTTACGGTCTCTTTCGAGGAGATTCTCATACATCTGGGCATACTTAACTGCCTCCTCGAAAGTCTGAGGTTGCGGAGGTATGACCTCTTTTGCGAACTCTGTGTCAGATATTGGGTAAGGGTGCGGTTTTCCATCCGGCACTCTTCCCAAAGCCACCAATTACGATCTTCCTCATTCTTGGGAAGATGTTCCTTTTGAAAGAGAGTCTTAAATTCTTCTCAAGTCTTGGGCCGGTTGTCGTCCTTGGATATCGACATCCACCACTTGGAAGACTAACCTCTCAGAAACAACCCTGTTTCTGTATGTCTTGATCAGGGGTGCCTGTGAGATTATGGTAATGAAATAAAAAGGCAGTGACATTGTCTACTATCCTTTCATTCTCCTCGCCGCTATAAGTCAAATTTTGCACATCCTTAGCGGAGAGTCTCACTCGTTCCGAAGTCAGGGGAACATCTTCCATTGCTTCGGATGGTGTCGGAACCCTAGGTCTTACATCCGGCAATTCCCGATCAGTTTCCATCGGGGTGGAAGTCAACCTACCAACCAACATCTCTCGGAGTTGCTGGAGGGTTTGTTCCAAACCCGAGAACCGATCAGTAATTGACTGGAATCTTTCCTGGGTTTCGGAGGCAAAACTCCGAAACTCAGAACGAACCATAAACTGGTCGAAAATCGCCTCGTTTGATAGAGGGGATATCGACACTGGAATATCCGGAATTTCTTCCGGTCTTTCCGGTTTCATAATGAAAAAAGTCAAATTTCAATGTAAAAACTTACCGAGGTCCTCGATAGCAGGTGCCGGGTATGTACTGACGTCGTTTCCCTGTCTTATAGGTACAGGACCACCTTCCAACAGCCAACGTTGCTCAGCCTTCAACTGATTTTGACAAAACAGGTCCAAAAAAGGCCAAATTTGAGCCTTTATATCTCCTCAACCGCAAATTCTGGTACAAAATCACTTGGGCCTTCAAGGAGTCTGTCTTGGCTACCAAACAAGCTATTGGGTTTGGGCCTGATCTGGGCTGTCAACTCGCAGTCTGACTAAAACTGGTCCATCGCCTATTTTCCAAGGGGGGCAGGTGCAAAATCAATTCAAACAGCCATAGTACCTGGCTATGAATGTCTTGAAGACTTTCTTAGGATCAGAGAACCCTATTCCCAAGTTTTTGGAGGATTCTGACGCCTACAGAGACAACAAGAAGCAAAAAACTTCAAACAGGCCAGCGCCCTCCCTAAAAAACCATTTTTTGGTGAAATTTTTTACCTGAGGCCCCTTGCCACAGTATGAGGCATGTATCTACAGCTTTTTTCGATTAGAAACCGTTGGGACAAGTCCCATCAAGTTCTGACCAGTCTACAGCAAGTTATGAGCAAAAAACTTCATTTTCTCTCTCTAAAACGAGGCAAATTTTTTTGCAAAATTCTCAGATTTGGGCTGGAGATGCAACTCATGCCCAGCAATCCCCTTCGCAAGCTAGAAACAGTGGCAAATTCACTCCCACGATGGCTGGAAAGCCTGCTCTGATACCAAGTGTAAGATAAAATTGCTTCTAGCAAGAGCACGCTAGAGAGAAAGTCAGGAAGCAAAGGGAAAATCTGAAACTGAGTAGCTCGACGCTCCTTCCACACACTCTTAGTCTTAAAGGGCTGGGTACCTGCCTAGTGGGCCTCTCCATGAGCTTGCCACTTAGCACTTGCTATCCTAGGCTCGCCCGCGTGGCTAGGTAGTCACCTGTACCCACTGACCCCCAGTTATACAATGCTTTGCAAATTTGTTACACGAAAGATTTCTTTAAGCAGGTCATTTTCCTAGAAAACTAATTTCTTAATCCTGAAGGATGGGCCTATATGTATGTTAGACGCAAGTCCAGCTCTGACATATTCCCGACACGACCAGGTACTAGGGGCCGAGGGGCAGGGTATTGGCGAGGCCAGTAACTGGGATGGACACCAAGGGACCCGTTGGGTCCGGTGCGTCACAGGTCGTGACCCGGTGTCACTGCCTGACAGGATGTCAGTAGGCGGGGTTATGACCGTATGGATCCTAGTCGTCAGCAGTAGATAGGCCTGCAGTTTTAAACCTCAAGATATTCCACTGAAAGATAAAAAGAAATTCATGTATTACTTCACCAGAGGGGTCAACAACACAAAGCCCAAGAGTGGTGTCAAGAGACCGCCTAGCTTCTTGCAATGCATCTTGTTTATTTGATGCCACATTGTAGGATAGGTGACATCTGTTGCTCCTTTTTTGTGCGAAACATGATGGTGAAACAAGATTTGAACTCAAGAGGAAATTTCAGGTTACCCACTCAAGCTTAATGGCATATAATAAGATAGAAGAGGAAGCAAGCTGTCAATACCATGTTCTTCCTTAACAATCAATCACTTCATCAGTGACAATGGGCTGCTTTTTAAATCCCTTTAGCAATAATGATCCATATTTTAAGATTATCCTGCATAGAGCTACTCAGTACGAGCTCATTATTTGGATATGGTTGTATTCAAGGTCATCTATAAGTAAATGGTGCTAAGTTCCCCTCATCTGACCACCCCTTTTTCTCTTGGAGACTAGTTACCAAAGTTGCAGACTTTCTTAAAATGCCTGACAGTCATAGTTATGGGAAACTCAATTCCTGGGTATTTTTTATAAGGTGAAACTCGTTTCTGCAACCCTTGTTTTCCCTGGGGCATTTCTTGACTTGGGACATCAATGGGGAAATATCAAGGAAAATATTTCCCTTACGAGGAAATGTGTTTCCTGCCATACAGTGCAAAAGAATCAACTTTGTCTCCAAGCTTTTTGGTTTTTAGTGACTTACCAACCTCTTTTTAGTGTTTGAGAACCTCTCTCCACCGTTTTGCTTCTGTCCTGTCCATATACTAGATTCTAGAACTTTGTGATAATAGAATCTGTTTGGTTGACACTAACCCGTTTTCCTGCATCTTACTTTTCATTTTCTACATTTCTGCGAAACGAACACAGATAGCTCAAACCTCAAGGTCCACATTTTGTGGCCCACTGTTATACTCATGTATTGAGAACAACCACTCTTTAGTTTGGGTCCTACTATCCAGCTGTGTAAAGGTAACATGTTCCCTTTTTGACATCATAATCACATGAACACCAAGAATCCCCAGGGACCTGAGCAAAGCTAACGCTAGTGCACTATGTGGCCTCATCAAGCCGACAAGGCTTTGGTTGATGTGAAAAGAATTGCAAATCTGGATGATTTGGATAGTTCAATTTCTATTATCAGACAATTAAAAAATTTATACATCAAGATCATACAAATCAGAATTCAACAGCCTCATTAGCCCATCAGAGAAATTAAACCCCCAGGAGTGAAAACTTTGCAGGATGTTTTAGCGAGTAGAAACAGTTGTGTACTTGTGCAAGTATGATATTAGGGACCATAATAGGACTGATAAAACTACGTGTTTAGCCATGCATCATCAGTATTGGTCCTATGAGCTTCTGGATCTCTCAAGATCTAACAAATGCGTCACTTTGTTTGATAACATGCAATTCACTAGTATATGGGCGTGCATATAAATATCAATTGCTGAAAAAGAAAAGATGGCCTTTTGTGTTATCTGTTTTCTGTACACGGGGTGCACTATTAGTTCTCATTTCACAAATTCAGCAACCCTGTCAGTTCTTATAGCAGTGTCAAAAGTTTCAGACCTTGACTTCATATTTTGAATGTTAGTTTGGACAACATTCTTAGTGTTGCTATTCTACTTTGCAATTTTGCTTGCTCTTTAACATGCTTGTTGGACACCTCAACTTCTGGTGGAATATGAGCTCGTTTTCTTTGACATCACATTGTACAGTATTGTAAACCTGTTTAACTCTGATTTCTTTCTTTTAGCCATTTATTCATCCGTTCATGCTAATGCAAATACAGGTGGGTGGTGGTGAAAAGGGGGCAGAGGGGCCGCCTTCTGGTCTGAAAATATCAATTTATGGTTCTCCGCGGAAATCATTTTCTAGGTGCCATAGTAAGAGTAGTCTGCGTGATGAATCAGATAATGAAGAGTTTGCTTGCCCTTTTGCAGTTGATGATGATGAAGTGGAGTATGGTAACAGGTCAGTTCTTCTTTCCTTTTGGCATGTATGGTACATACAGAGCCATTCTTTTAAAGGTTGATTTTCATAGCTGCTTGTTCAAGCCAATCTAGCCTGGTCTAATTAGGTTAGAGTAAGCGAAAAGTGGCGACATGTACTATTCCTCACATTTGTTGAGACTTCATTTGATCGACTTTGCAATTTAGCGTTGGCCGTCATCATGGATGACTCTCCACTTCACCTTAGGAGTAGTAGTCTTTGTATAAATGTGGGAATGTGGATGTATCTTTATGCATGTAACCTGCACCTACTCTTTAATGCTGATAACTTGAGTAGGGATGTCATAGCATTTCTGTCACTGCTATGCATGGAGTTGACTTTCTGATACTTTGTTGTAGGACTCCATAGAATCTAGGATTGCACTGGTTTGTTATGTCATGGCACTATTCCATACTTAAACATCAATACCTACTAGCAAAGGTTTTCTCCATGATTGGTACTTGCAGGTTCGAATTTGTTTTCTCCCATGTCCTTAGATACTTTCAATCTAAGTATGTGTATCCTCTGTTGTTATGGCCATTGGCAAACACAGGGATACGTGTGACTCTTTAGTCCCTAGGGGGTCCCTGCGGGGTGACACTCAGCCCCGTAGTTCAGGATAATAGCCCTTAGGTACTAGGATCTAGAGGGCTTGGTCTATATCCATAGGGAGTGCCACTAAGTGGAAGGCACCCTTAGTTACTAAGGGTGGGTCCCTAAAGTTAGGTAGGACCTATGTGCCCACATGTACAGTATGCATGTGAGGAGCATCCACATGCACAGTGGTAACTGTGCATGTGAGAGGGGTGCATGGCCTCTTGGAGGTTGTCCTATATGGTGGCCTGTGGATGTAGAGCCAGGTACAGGATAGTGGGTGGAGATCCAAAGTCATTCTTCCATTGTGGTGGTCCTCTGTCCATTCTTCCTAACAGTGGTATCAGAGCATCGTTGGTCCTGTTTGGTGGGTCAGCGCTTTTCCTCCTCCAGCACTACTTTCTGCCTCAGCGTTTCCTTCTCCCTCAGCGCCATCAAGAAAACGTTTTTGGGGGAGATAGGAGTTCCAGTGGTGGGTGCTCAAGTCTGCAATGGCATCGGTGCAGGGAAAAGTATCCATCACCAGCAAGAATCAGATTTTAGGTCTGATCTGATTTTCTGAGGGCGCCAGGACCTGATTTTTTGGAGCTGATAGTTGGGTGTCCGTTCGTGATCAGAATTGGATCAGAATTTGAGGATAGATTCTGGAGACTACTCGCTGGAGGGTGCAACAGATTTCACCCTGAAAGCTATTATACTTTTCAAGATATTCACGTTTCAAGTCAGAATTTCTGATTTCTGGCGAGAATTGACCTTCTGGAGTTGAAGAAAATACAAATCCAAACGGTTGCGGATTTTCTAGAAGTTGGACTTGGGCAAACTAGCATACAGCAGGGCACTCTAGGAGGAACAGATCCCTCGTTGATTGGTGACCAGAATCAGCGTTGGTGATTGTCCAAAGTTTGATCAAAATTCCTGATTTTTCGGAAAAAAGTTGAGTATTGCCACGTCAAATTTGCACGTTGTTGCGGCCCAACCACTCGCATTTCCAAATCAAAGAAGCTTTCTCTCTCATTCTTTTCTTTTGCATGTCAGTGCATGTTACTCGTATGTGATAGTGTTCAAAGCCTTAAATAAAACGAGCTATTTTAGCGCAGTATCGAGTGAATCCTACTATCCATGATAGTAATCCTCCTGTTCCCCCATCGCCCCATAAGGTAGTACCTAAGGATTTGCGCCTTCCCACCTTTGGTGGAGAAGAAAAAGACCGTAACCGAGATTCGGTTGTTACCTTTCTCGTTAAGCATGATGATGCTTTTCGATTAAAAGGGACTCCTGATGAGGATCGGCCTTTAGAGGCTAGCATCTCCATGACAGGAAAGGCCTTCAGGTGGTGGATAAGTCTGCGGGAAAGTGGCTCGGAACCAAAGCTTGGGATAGTTTTCAGGATATGTTTAAGAAAAACTTTCTCCCTGAAAATGAAACTGATAGAATCTGGGAAGATTGGGAAACCTTTTGCATGGGAAACCATCCTCTTACCCAATACATTGCCAGTTATCGGGATGCTACCATGAAATTGTCTGACTTAGATGATTATAATCAGGTAAGGGGATTCATTCGGGGTTTGCAAGCCGAATACCAAAAGTATCTTCGGCCCTTGAAGCCTAAAACATTGGAAACTGCTATCACCCTAGCTCAGACTTATGATGACGTAGTTCGCCTAAAAGGTAAAAGAATTGTAGAAGACACCCGACTTGAGTCCCCCAAGCATGGAGAGAAGCGAAACCGACATCTAATTCTTCGAATAAAAAGAGGTATAGATTGTCGAGAAGTGACATAGAAAAAGCCAAGAGGGAGCACTTGTGCTTCGTTTGTATGGGAAAAGGTCATAATAAGAGTCAGTGTCCTAAGTTGCTAAACAAAGGAAATACTGACGACACTCCCGGTAAGAACCAAACTAGTTCTTTTAAGAAACCGGAGAAGCAAGTTCACACTGTTCAAGTTTTGCCTTTGGGAAAGTCTCCCAAGATAAAGTTTGTTCATGTGTCTCATGTAAATGAAGCACATACCTGTTCAGTTACTGGCAACATTGGCAACCTGTAGTTGGACCTCATACTATTTTCCAATTGTTAGGAAGTATTAATGGCCAGAAACTTCGGATAGCGGTGGACGATGGGGCAACCCACAACTTTCTAAACCATTCTTTGGTGAAGAAGTTGAAGTTAGAGCAAACAAAGTGATCATCAGTACGTGGTTACACTTGCCGATGGTCAGCGTAAAGATATTTATGATACTTTCGTTCCACAAGTTCCCATACAAATCCAAGACTATCAAGATACTTTAGACTTTCAAGTAATGAGCTTGGCCTTGGCAGATGTAATACTTGGTCGTGAATGGTTGTTTAGTTAGAAACTAGTGGTGGTCTTGTTCGTAGTTATGTTGATAACACTTTGGAGTTCATTCATAGAGGTCAGAAAGTTAAGTTGATTGTAAATGCAAGTGTGCCGGCTTCGCCAGTTGTTTCTTCTGTGCAATTGAAGCGGCTAGTGCGGAAACGAAAAGTTGAAAAGGTATTTTTTTGTTTTCTTACTTTTGAAAGTTTTTCAAGTAATTCAAGTTTATCTTTTTCGTATCCAAAGAAATGTGTTTCTTCTGTTGAGAGAAGAGAGAGAGAGATGTGAGTTTGCAAACTATTTTATATGATTTTAAAGACGTCTTTCCTAGCGATTTACCTTCCGGGTTATCCCCGAGAAGAGAGGTAGATCATCCTTATGAAGTAATACCCGGGACTAAACCTGTTAGTAAGCCTCCTTATAGGTTAAGCCACTCGGAACACCTAGAGGTAGAGCGGCAGCTGCAAGAGTACTTAGCTAAAGGGTTTATACGCCCCAGTAAATCACCACGGGTCGCGCCCATTTTGTTGGTTAAGAAAAAAGATGGGTTAATGCGTATGTGCATAGACTATAGGGCTTTAAATAAACTCACTATTAAGGATAAGTATCCTTTGCCCAAGATTGATGAGATCTTTTATCAACTCAAAGGGGCAAAGTATTTTACTAAGATAGATCTTAGGTCTGGATATCATCAGCTACGTATTAAAGAAGATGACGTTAACGGCTTTTCGTTCACGGAATGGTCATTATGAGTTTTTGGTTCTTCCCTTTGGATTAACCAATGCCCCACCAACATTTATGAGGTTAATGAACAACGTGTTCAGACATCTCTTGGGCAAGTTTGTATTAATCTACCTTGATGATATCATGGTCTTCAGTTGTACTAAAGAAGAGAACTTTGAACACTTGCGTCAAGTGGTCTAGGTCCTGAGAGAAAATTCCTTGTTTGCGAAGGAATCAAAATGTGAATTCGTCAAGGAAGAGATTCACTACCTCGGACATATTATCTCCGTTGACGGGAATTATGCGATGGCTAGCACCAACTTCGGTGGAAGAGCTGCAGATGGATTGGCTGGATTTTACAGGAGATTTATCCATCAATATGCCCTCTTGACTGCTCTTTTGACAGATCTGCTCAATTGTAAGGGCAAGTACTTTAGTTGGGGGTCTAAACAACAAGCTAGTTTTGAAGATGTAAAGGCTGCAATTGCAACTACTCCTGCCTTAAGTTTAGTGGATCCAAATGAAGCATTCATAGTAGAAACCGATGCCAGTGATCAAGCAGTCGGTGTTGTTCTCACTCAACACGACCGTCCGGTTGCGTTCGAGAGTAAGAAACTGGATAAACACTAGTTGAATTATTCCACTTGTGAGGAGCTATTTGCAATAGTCTATGCTCTTAAGAAATGGATGCACTACCTCTATGGAGCTAAGTTCGAGATCGTGTTTGATCAAAGTGGCTTTCCTCCCAAAGCGACTTGAAAGGAAGAAAAGATCGTTTGGCCGAACTTCTCCAGGAGTTTGACTATCAACTAAGGTACAGGAAAGGGCGCTACAATGTGGTCGCAGATACCCTGTGTCAAATGCGCATGGTAAGCACGCTAAGTTTTATGACATTCAAGAGTGAATTCCTGGAATCACTCAGAGGAAAGTGTGTTAGTGATTCTCACTACGCACTTGTGTGGCAGGCAATTGAGCAAAGGAATTCCACAACCACACGAGGGCCATCAGAAGATGTTGCAGTTGCGTTGGGACGGGACGCGCCACCTGAAGATGATGCGGAAACGTCCGAAGTGGATGTGCCATCAGCAGGTGTTGCGGATGCTCGATGGAAGAATTTCTCCATTGAGGACGGGCACCTCCTTTATAAAGGAAGGGTATGTGTACCCAAGGACGGTGACTTTAGGTGCCAAATTCTTGAGGAAAGTCACGACAGTCCTAGTGCAGGGCATCCCGGGATAAAGAGGACCTATGCTCTTGCAAAGAATAAGTTTTATTGGCCTAGTATGCAGAAAGACGTACAAGAGTACGTGCTAAGGTGCACCACATGCCAGGCCATAAAGGCTGAACGTCTCTAAATAGGCGGGCTCCTCCAGCCACTAGAGATACCCGGTGGTAGATGGGAGAGTATCAGCATGGATTTTATAGTGGGGGGTGAAGCACAGAAAGGCCCGAAGATATGGGGACTCTATACTTAAAAAAAAAAACACTTTCTGATGTCGAATTCTAAAAACCAAGAAGTTCCAGTCCACTCTTTTTTGAGACAAAGAAAGATACAAGCAGCATATCAGTTTTTTTTATATACTTTACTTAAATTGTATTACTACTATTTTCAACATGCGCGGCCCCAATTTTGTTCTGTAAGACCCCAAAAGGCCGTCCTTAGGCCCATCTTTCGACTGTTATTAGGAGAAAGACCAGCTATATCCGATCTTGGTTGGCCTTTCACCTCTCAAATTTGGTGTAGAGAGACTTAATAAATGGGTGGTTACCAAGAACGAGTAAAGGCCATGACTCGATTTGGGTAGTTGTAGACCAATTGATCAAGATGGTGCGGTTTGTACCGACCAAGAAAACTGTTACAGCTCGAGAAGTCGCCAGGTTTTTTATAGAAAATATTTATAAGCTATATGGGCTCCCGCCAATATAGTTAGTGATCGAGATCCAAAGTTTACAGGTAACTTTTGGAGGGCGCTGTTTAACAAGTTAGAAACTAAGCTGTCTATGAGCTCCACTGATCATCCCGAAACAGATGGTCGGACGGAAAGGGTCAATCAGGTTCTAGAGGATATGCTACGAGCATATGTTAGTAAGAAGCAAACCAATTGGGAAGAGTATCTTCCGCTTTTGGAGTTTGCTTATAACAGTACTAAACACACCACTACAGGGGATAGTCCATTCATGCTAATGTATGGATTTCAGCCTAGAGTCCCCATGGCCGTAGGGCTTAGGAAAGAAAAAGTACAGAGTGTTAGAGAGTTTCTTGAGGATATGGAAACCATGATCAAGATAGCTAAAGCTAATGTGAAGCAAGCGCAAGCGCGAGCTAAGCATTATGCGGATAAAACCCGTAGGGAAGTTACCTTCCAAGAAGGTGATCAAGTGTTTCTGAAAGTTCTTGAAGACTCTACCACTCTAAGCACAGGCAAGTGTCCTAAGTTGTCCCCGAGGCATTGTGATCCATTCACAATACTCAAGAGAATTGGAAGTTCTACTTACCAGCTCGCTTTGCTAGAATCCGCAAAGGTACATCCGGTCTTTCATGTCAGTCGACTGAAGGGGGTGATGCGAGAAGGAGACAATATTGTCTCAGAACAAACCCTAATAGACTTTGAGGAACCTAATTGATTGCGACATGAACGAGAGGAAATTCTGAATATGTGAAAACGCAAGACTCGTCATGCGGTCTTTCGAGAAGTTTTAGTCAAGTGGAAGGATGGGACACAAGAAGAGTCAACGTGGGAGTCTATAAGCAAGCTTCACAAGAGGTATCCTGATTTCATCCTTGAAGATATGGCTTTCGAGGACGAAAGCTCCTTTTAGGGGGAGGAGATGTTATGGCCATTGGCAAACATAGGGATACGTGTGACTCGTTAGTCCCTAGGGGGTCCCGGCGGGGTGACACTCAGCCCCGTAGTTCGGGATAATAACCCTTAGGTACTAGGATCTAGAGGGCTTGGTCTATATCCATAGGGAGTGCCACTAAGTGGGGGGCGCCCTTAGTTACTAAGGGTGGGTCCCTAAAGTTAGGTAGGACCTATGCACAATGGAACTGTGCATGTGAGAGGGGTGCATGGCCTCCTGGAGGTCCATTGTTCCTAATATCTGTTCTCAATGAGTTGATATTTTATCACTGCACCCGGCCACTTATGATCTTAATCTTCTATCAATACAAATGAACGAAAGGGTGATTCTTGAATTTAAGACTTCTGGTCTTCCAATGCCCATTGTAAATTATAACTTCATCTGACTGGTTGGCTGAAGTTTCAGATTATTATCTTAAGACAATTTGGAAATGAGGAAACAGATTGATGATGGGCACGTGAACTGCTAACTGTGCATGATCACTAGCAATTATTGTGAGAAGGGTGGCGGAATAACTGTAAGATAACATGACAGTCTGAGATGCTGGTTTTTGTGAATTTTGCCTATTATTTTTGGCTTTTATTGTTTCTAGTGTAAAATCCAAAATTTTGTCATTCTAGTTGAGGTTGAAGAGTATGTATAGTCTTTAAGACTGATTGAGAGGTATCAAATTATTCTTAACTCAATTTTGTCACCAGGGTAGGGATTATTAAGATATTGGCTTGAACTGTTCTATTTCATCCTTTCACCTTGTTTTTGCAAAACTGTAGATGGAATGGTTACACTTGGATAATTTCGGCTAAGAAATGCCATCTCACTGTCGTGTTCTTTCTAGGGTTGAATATTGTGATACGACTGGGAAAGGTAATGAGTGCTATGATGGCATCAGTCAGAAATCTCAAGATGCTGCAGTGGGTGCTCTTGTGAGGGTCTTGAGATCTGCTCGTCCTTTGCGAGATTTGAATGTGTCTGCAAATACAGATGGAACTGGAGCTAGGTCTTTTGGTCTGGCAGGAACACCGACAGGCACTTCAAAACTCTCAGGACTTCCTTTAGTGAGTAAAAACAAGTACAGTACTGCTGCTCTTCATAGTGGGAGTTGCAATAGTCCCATTTGTGAATCTAGAGAACCTGGGTCAGAGATAGCACTGTCATCTTCTCCACAAGTTACATCACATGTGAGCATGGATCAGTCTAGTTATAAGAATAGCAAAACAGCTGCTGATGCACTAGAGGAGTTAAAGAATTACAAGGAAATGAGAGACTTTCTATTAAGACAGTGCGGTAGGAAAGTGGCAACTGGTCATTCCTTCAGGGGAAGCTTTTGATGGTCGTGGATGGTGGCTCTGATGTAAATATTTCCTTTACACTACTGGTATCATTCATGAATAAGTGGAAAAGTCTACTTCTATGTGCTCAATAACAAGTCATTTGTGCAATATCTATGAGTACACTTCATTTCCAAGCTATGAAAATAATAGTATTTGCCTCTTTCTTGTATATAAAGCAAGCTGGCGGCACTTATGCGTGGTGATTGCTAAGAACAATGGTTGTGAGAGCACATGATGAAAGTATATGGAGCTCTCTGATGCAGAATACTGAAGGATTGGGATCTGATAGTCGTGCTGCCTGCCACCTATATTTCATTTTCTTGTGTATTGACTCATGGTTCTGGTTGCTACCATGAACTTTCAAACATATTTGAGCTTTCAAGTCGCTTGCATTTCTTGGTGTGTGTATTCAGCTATTTGAATTCAGAATGAAATCATAAGCTGGTGCCAATCATTTCATTACTCTATTGAAGTACCTTGATTGACTTGACTACTTACTATACTATGGCCTTTGTTTTTGTTTCCAGTACAGTTATGTTTGAACATCTACATGCAGTTGTGCAGGGTGATGAGGTATGATATCATGTTTGGCTGCAGTCCCAGAATTGAGGGCTTTTTAGCAGCTATGCTGTGCAGAGTGTTCTTTCACTGAGCACTGTAAGATATTTTTTCATGTCAACTTTTTCATTAGATGCCATCATTAAATTTGGCTTCAAAGATCATTACTCGGTCCCTTGGTGGCATTGGGCAAGTAGGCAGTTCAATCTTCGCTCCATATAGCATGGTTCAGTTCATTGTCACTCACAGATGGTGTTGTCTAGATGACCACGCTTAAGTGGAGCATTGAACATTTAGGGGAAGACACATCATTGTATGGCGGCATGTTGAGCGGCCAGCCTCATGGATAAGGACCTTGTCATTTAGGATCCACAATGCGATATGGAAGTGAATTTTGATGGGCCTTACCTGAAGCGCAATGGAATGGTGAGATTTTTAGATTTAGCTTACAAAGGTTCTAGCAGTTTGAAGCCAACTTGAGTTAATATTTGCATTCATTAGGCATCCAGCATTTCCCTTCCATTATTGTCTCTTCCCTGTTCTTTGCAAATTATTGTCCTATTGTGTCTAAGGTGTCTTTAAGTGTCCATGACCCTCTCTTCTATCTCAATCCTTCTGTTTCACTTCTTATCAGTGAAAAAGAAAAATTGTGTACTACCTGAAATGTGACATGACGGAACACTCTTTCAGCAAAAGTGCATAACCAAAATGGTTCTGTAAGGCCTCATAATCACTAATAAACTTAATTGCTATGGAAAGCTTAAAAAAAAGCTTATTACCCTACCCTTCACTGCTATAAGGGTACGTTGAGGTGTTTTTTATTGTCGTATTGAATGTCTTATTGGATTTCATTATCTTAAGTGGGCAAGTATGGTTTGACCAATTAGGGTAATTTTTTGTTATTGAGCATGTGTGCATGCCATAAACTCTAATATTAAGTCTTGTTTCAGAACTTGCATTTTATCGTAAAGCACTTTTCGCTGCATTGCAGGCAAGGATTATAGGACCTTGACTTGTGCTTGTCTTTTGTTTGGATGGATGGATGGATGGATGAGAGAGAGAGAGAGAGAGAGAGAGAGAGAGAGAGAGAGAGAGAGAGAGAGAGCTTGGTGATAATTGAGCATCAATGGTTGAATGATCTTATAGGTACAAGGGTAAGTAGCTACCAAATTGAGCATGATATTTTTTCCTAATTGTGCATGAGCTAAAATAATCACATGTAGGTGTATTAAACAAGGAATAGTCATTGCATGTGCTCCAAATTGATAACGAATACCAAATAGAACTGAATTGCTTCAATTTTTGTATCCAGTATTGAAAAACTGGGTATTCATTGTTACCAACTTACATGAGTTTCATTGGGCAAGTAGGAACTGAGATCAAACATGTCTCGATTCCAGTGTGAGACCCATCGAGCCATTGGACTAGGGGTAAGGTGATGTAAATAACTAAAGAATCTGAGAATCAAACCATACAAACTTAGTCCTGTTGACCATTCGATTAGTTTTGGACCATAAAACTGATAGGTACAATTAGATAGGATTTAAGAGCGACTAGCTATGGACGCTTATGAAAATCACATGGTACAAAGATTATTGATCAAACCAGAATATATGTTTGGACGAGGAATGACTTGTCTAACAATTGGTTAGTTTTGGAGTGGGGAATCGATACAAAATGATTCGACAAAGGCTTTGCAGTCTTCAAAGAGACCAAGTCCCCTTTAGTATCCCTCAAATGTAGCTTGATTAAAATCACACAATACCAAGAATATATTCCAAGTTAATAATTTATATTTGAACAAGGAATGACCTAACACAGGTCCATTTTAATCAAAAGTTACTAGATTTGGATAACCTAAGCCATATTACATGCATAAATGGCATAAAAGAGAATGTGTGACAATAAGAACACTACGTGAATGTTTTGGATTCAAGCTCACAAGCCCCATTTCTGGCCCCCAAACCTGGACAGTAGATCACATATTGATGAACGTCAACTATGAAGTTCTCAAAACTTGGGAGTATTTCTAAGGACTAAGATTGAATGGGAGAGTGCAGATGTAAGTGACATTGCCATGGTAATAAGATAATTGTCCTCCACCAAGGTCGCTAACCTCAGATTAGCATGGGTTGTGTTTGCAATGACAATCACAGTTGGCAGTATGCTCTTCGGGACGAAAAAAATTGAGATAATAATGGAATTATGTTAGAAGTTGGAAAGCATTTATGCTTTGGGCCAAACTAGGGCCTTTAGGTTGCCATGCATGGAAAAAAGCTAACTAGGCAGATCCAAGCAAGAAGAATAAAGAGAAGCCAACTTTGAGAGAGGTCTCATGGTAGAAATACTTTAGAAGAGACATGTTCACATGAAGGTTGCCTATTGTAAGTCCATAAGAGAGGAAACAAGATATTTTTTTTGGAAAGGAGATGTTTTGGCTCGATGATTTGAGACACAAAAAACCTTGAAGATATTTTGCAATTGAACTAAAGAGAGAACATGGTGTAGCTTCAGAAGTCTTATTGATTCAATAAATCAAAGGATGCCAACTGTTAAAGAAAAGGGAACAAACACCATAAATTTAAGGAGAAAAACATTTGAACATGTGTGTGACAGTACTTTGAAAACCAACTACGACAACAAGGTGAAAAGTTCCTAGCGAAATGATTTCTTGGAAAACAATAGTATGGATCAAAACTAAGAAATTTGAAAATGAGCTGAAGTTGCCATGTTGCCGTGAATGAAGTTCATGGTTATTAGTGATTAAAGTTAATGCATTGTTAATAAGAATGTTAAAATTATGTTCAAGTAATGGGGTTATCTGATTGTTGATAATATATTCAAATACTATGCCAATAATATTATTCTTTTAGTATATTTATTGAATTTTGAGTTTATTTCATGAAGTACTTTGTGTATCAAATTATTATGGAATTTTCTAACAAGGAGATACATTCACTCAAATTGGTCAATGTCCCATGAGCATTGGGTTTTAATTTTGTTGTTATGTTGCACTCATAATTTGACAAGTAGATGGTTGCCAGCAAACTGAGCTGTAAAGTGTTATTGTAGAGTCAAAGGCAAGAAGTGGAAACAATACATGATTGTAATTTTGCTGTTTTTGGGTGATTGCTAACTCTAGCATTGGATTGGATGTCTTGATCCATTCTAGTTTACATACTTTGAAGATTGAGCATTGGAATTCACCTTATCCAATTTAATTAAGTCCTCCTTGAATGTAGTAATCACAGAACTTAAAGTCTTCTTTCAACACATCTTAAAGCTCTAGACTAGCTAGACACAATAAAGGGTAGGTCAGGTCGATGATGAGTTGCTTGTGTTGATCTGAAAGAAACATAAAAAATAAGTTAAGGTCGATGATGAGTTGCTTGTATTAATCTGAATGAAACATAAAAAATAGAAATTGCTAGCCTACAAAAGTAGAAATTGTCTTATATCAACTAAAATGACAAAATTTACTTCAAATGTAAAACGTTGAACCTAAAAAGTTACACAGAAGAAAAATCTAACCTTGTCTTTACAAAGACACATTTTCGTAGATGAGAAGCATGTAGCTCTGCAAACATGCGGTGGAAGCTTTGTGATTTGCGTTTACCATTTACGGCCTTTAAAAAGGAATCCTTATTCCAAAGCTTCTGCATCTCTGCAAACCTGACACCAACTCAACAACCAAAGCAACTGAGAGAAAACTATTGATAAGAAAAAAGGAGAATAATGAGGTCCTTGTTTCTGGTTGATCCATTTTACAATTGTCTTGGACATCCTGTCCATATTAGTACTTGTTCATATGGTTACCCTTTGTTATGACATCCTATCCATAAGGTTGATCTTTTTGTGCATATGTTGGCCAAGCATGCTTTTATTCATGTCCAGGCCTAAGGCTCTTTTTATGCACTTTCATTTTATGAACCGAACTGTCTCACGACGTTCTAAACCCAACTTCGGGGTTTTCGAATTCGCCACACTGTCGAAATGACTAAACACATTCTCCGTTGACCTTCGCATTTTCACATTTTCAAAAATGCTACATCAAGCTGCCCTCTTTTGGCTTTCGCGATTTTAAACCGACGCAACATGAAAAAAAGAAAAATGGCTCATTAATATTACTAGTTCATTTGCTAAAGAGGTAATCTAATTTGTAGTGTGCAATCTAACCTATAGTCACTAATGGCATACAACCTTTGTATCCACATTATCGTAACATTTTTGCTCATCTTTGAAAATCATAAAGTCAGTAAGCAAGCTCATTAGAACTTGGATGAACAATATGACTTGGCAAATACTAAATCAAGTAATGCTAATAAGTACATGTCTAGGTCTACAAGTAAAATTGAACATGGATGCACTGAGAGTTAGGGACAATTTTAGACAATAATGATGTTTTTTTTTTTTTTTTTTGGGTTTACGGGCCTGAACTAGATCAAGTGTAATTCCTCCACCTATTCTTATTGATTTTGATTCTTGTTTCACTTTCGAATTTGGCACAAAACTTATTAGCATTCTAGACATTAAGAGAATCTATGGTTACTACTTTTCAATCTTCTACTAATGGCCAATCTAAGGTTTCAAATCATATACTAAGAGATTATTTGCATGACTTTGTGTCACCTTCTAGTCACAATTGAAATCAGCATATATGTTTCTCAAAATTATCCATAACACTTTTGCTAGTGACAATACTAGCATATTTCCATCCCTTTTAGTAGATGAATGTTCTCTTAATCTCCCAAGTCTTTCTCAAACTCCAAATGATAGTCCTATTATCGTAGTTAATTATCTTGCTAATATTCATGAACTTATTGTGCATGCTCAGGAACATTTGCAACACATCCAACAATGACATGAAGCTTCTTTGATTCCCATGGTGACTTTCTTGTGTTTGATGAAGTTTAAAATATTTACTTCTATCTAAGCTTTACTATGGATAAATTTGTGCAAGGTTAACCCTAACTGAAAAGCTTGTTGCTAGATGTCATCATCCATTTTGCATTTTTGAAGAGCTTAGCCCTATCACTCATTATCCACGACTTCTGACTACCACAAAAGCCTATGATAATTTTCATGTTAGCCTTATCTGTGCTTTCCTTCATCCCGAAAAACCTTATGAGGTTGATCTTCCATCTGATCTAGAGCTTTGTCCTTTCTTTTCAGGTATTATACCTCAAGTATGCATTCAACAATGTTGCATTTGCAAGTTAGTATGGTTCCTCGTCCACTGGGATGGTGGGCCTATCGATGAGGACGCATGGAGCTCTTTGGATGTTTCAGCCACATACCTTAATTACAAGAAAAACCTTGTACTTTAATTATGTACTTCTTGTTCATTTGACCACTTTGATCATGTTCTGGGAAGCGATACTATTGCAACACATCTTGTTAGCTATTGAGTACAATGACAATAATTGCTTTCATGTTTTTTTACCCTTTGTTGGATTTAAGGGGCCTACCCAATTGTCAAAAACTTCACTTCAATTTGAACTTACCAACAACAATAGAAAATTATGCAAGTCCAAACTTTATTGATTTCCTTCAAATAGTACACAAGATATCCTCACAACATTGTAGGACCTAATTGCTCAGTCTCCTAGTCTTTGTTGCATAGAAAGTGAGAAGGAATGTCTCTCATGGGCTCTCATATCACCATCCTCAAGTACCCTTTCACCATGACACATCCTATTGTCGACATATGGCAAACTCCATGCATATCTGACACTTGCCACCTGGTAGTATCCTTACACATAAGCAAACAAGTAGGATCACCTTCTGAGATGTGTTACTCATACATTAAACCAAGCATCCCAGTGATCATATGACATGTGACCGATCAACTATCCTACTTCTTAGGATATCGGTCCAACTAGTCCTAATAAATGACCTAATACCCCATGTCAAAGCTAAGCATGACTTGAGCTTCAATACATTATAATTAAAATGGAAATCACAAGCCAGTGCCAAGCCATTTCAATAATAACAAATGTACAACTGTCATGTATTGTTTCCAAATGGCATAGGGAGTAAAAGCTCTTACATCCCTTCTCCCTCAAGGGACATCATTTGTCATGATAAAATTTGAGTATTGTGCATGCAAATAATGTGGTCTCCAAGGTAACATTTAAAAGAGGTCTACCATACCATGTGACCAAGTACTCATGGATCAACCACTTGCATAAACACCTCTATTGTTGGTCCAATACTCGTGTTGGTCCATGGCACATCTTCAAGCAAGCCATCTGACAACAATTTATCGCCATCATGTCAAATCCTTTTCAATGTAGAAACATAAAAAAAAAAAAGATGCACTTCACAAGTTTCAAATAATGCTAACTTATAAGAAAAATCACTTATCTTTTTGATGATTTTCCAAGGTTCACAAGAGCGCGCAGATATCTTGTAACATTTGCCCATCTTTAGGGTCTTATAGTCCTTAGTACCTGGAAAAATACCATGTATCCTACCTTGAACTCTATTGGCGTGTGATTTTGATCAGCATATTTCTTAGCTTGATCCACCGTTTGCTTGATATTTCTTTTGTCCAGCTCAATCATTTCACTTCCAAAATTTATCATTGAATCAATGATCTTTATCATGTTGGATTATTCTACTATCAATGATCTTTATCCAATCATTATCCAATTCTGCAGTTTTATTCGGGTTTCTACACAGTGTGTAGAAATACTCGGGAATTGCTCAACAGGTGGCTCCGACATATCAGACACGACATATCAGATGACTCCAACAAAAGTCGAAGGAGTCGAACATGTCGAAGGATGACAGTTACTGTTCTGCTTGATATGAAGCTAAAGACTTGTCCTAATTGCTTTGCAAGTAAATTTCTGGGAAGTCCTAACTGGATGGATGACAACACATAACGACTAACTGCCAACTGTGATCTACGACCTGATTAGTTGTCGTACAGGATAAGCTTGAACTGCTTTAGTATAAATAACTGATCATTAAAAACTTCTATAGTCTCTAGAAAGTTTTCAAAGCTCTATTAGAGTATTGCTATTAGCGCTTACTGCTTACTAGCGGAAGTGCATCAGATAGAGTTTTTTAGTTACTCAGAGATAGCTTAGAGTACGCGGTTTTTTTTGCTATTGCGTTCAGTATCATGTCAGAACACATGCCTCTCTGTAGTCATTTGTAACTGATAAATCTCTTATTGTTTCATCTGATCTGTTGAATACTTCAACATTGCAATATTCTATACGTCACTTCGCACCCTGAAATGTTTGGCTATGAGATCACTTTAGTACTAATAATTTCAAAGTTAATTGCTAAAAGATTGAACGTGACTTCCGTCATTATAGCTTTGTTCAATTATTGATAGGCGTAGTCATGCATAGGAAAGAAGGCTCATTCCACTGCGCTCGATACTTCGTCCATAGGCTTCAACTATCGAATTGTCATTCCTTCTTCCAACATGGTATTAGAGCTCTACTATTAGATACCCAATGTTACAGCTTTTACTCCATGTCCCGGTTGTTTACTATTTTTACTTATAGATGTACTTCTTGTAAATACAGAAATGGCTAAGTCACCGGCCTGTGATGACCTTTGTAACAGAAATGTAAATAAAGTTGTTAATGATGTTTCTGAGCCTCAGAGTCGCATGTTGCTTGGGTATAGGGTGGGTCATTAATTCGGAGTGGCTGGACTGACCTCCTAAAAAGTAGGAGAATTGACTAGTCAACGTGACACATGTCATATGCTCATTGGGACACTTGGTCTAGTGAATGAGTGACACATGTTAGGGTTGACTGGTCAAACATGACACGTGTCACATGCCCACTGGGACATTTGGTCCAATGAATGAGTGACACATGTCAGCCTACTCACTTGCCTGTGTGTCAGGGTATTGCCAAGTGGCAAGTGTCGACTGTGCATGAAGTTGGCCATGTGTCAAGATTTAGGAAGGGTAAGAGTTAAGGGGTGCTTGAGGATTTTGGATAAGTGAGCCTAGAGAGAGGCATTTCTCATCATAATCTATGCAGCAAAGGTTGGGAGGAGACAAGGCAGCCAGCTCCATCTTGTGTTAGAAGTAATTTGATGCTTGTGTGTGCAAGAAATTAGCAAGGTTTTAAGAGAAGATCAGAGAGGGAGTCTGACATTTGGTATCAGAGCAAGGGTTTGCAAGTTTTGGAGGCTTGGGACAGCAAAAAACAAAAACGTTCTTGGGAGAGCAAGGGGAGTTTTTTGCTTATAACTTTTGATTGAGAGCTCGAATGGCTATGGGATCTATTGCAAACTGTTCCTATTGCCAAGGCACAATAGATTAGTCATAGAAACCAACCCCAACAGCAAAATCCAAGCGATTTTGAGAATTTTCTTGTAGTTGGCAGACTGAAGAGTTTTTTCTTCGTAACTTTCCACTCGGTTCTTGGATCATCCTCAAATTTTAAGAGTCTTCTAGGCAGACCTCAAGGGCTGTTGTATGCAATTCACATAGCAAAGAAAATGGAGTCCTATGGTGTTTTTTCAAAATTTGGTTCTCATACATAGGTGCAAAACCAGCTAAGAAAAAATTGCTTGATGATTGGGAAATCCTAGCCTAAACCGGACTGTTGAGGGTTCATTGGAAAGATAGAAGGAGGACAACCTACTACAAATTGACCGCTCAGAAAAAGTCCAAGTCACGGAAAAGTTATAGCAATCCAAAGTTGGTCTGATTTTTGGGCCAAAATACAAGGAAAAAAGGGTTTGAGAGTTGTAAACTCATTTTTGCCAGTAATTTCGACTTCTAAACAAGTGGATAGCCCCCAACATTGCAAATATGGATCCATTAGGAAGTGCAAACACATAAATCTTGGATGCCATGGAGGTGATTCTACAACAAACTCTCGACCAACTAAAGTCAGCTAAATCTCCACAGGAACCTGAAAGGGTTAGTGGAATGACTATGGTAGTCGTTGAGCCTGTGACAGTTGAGAAAGAAGCCGAACAACCATCAAAGATGCGGAAATTGCCCACAATTAAAGATTTGAAACTGCCAAAATACACGGGAGCAGTTGCAGTACGCAACACTGATGCAGTCGAGAATTGGATTCAGAAGTGAGAAAAGGCTTTTCAGATGTGTGGTATTGATGATGATGAACAGAAGATTGCAGAAGCCACATATCGCTTGCAAGAGACGACACAATGCTGGTGGCGTAAAATTGAGAAGGATAATCTGGTGCCTACAACTTGAGATCAGTTCAAGCGGATGTTCGCTGAGAATTGGGTGTCATTAGATGAGAAAAACCTGGACATGCAAGCATGGTCAAGCCTCAAACAAGGCAATGCAGTACAGGAATATGCGGACAAGTGTAGAGAAGCACTGATGCGGATACCAGAAGAAGTGCCAATGTTTTTGCAAGTATTCCAATTTGTGGAGGGCTTGCGTGAGAGCCTTAGGCCTTTCGTGAGAAAGGAGCAGGCTCCAAGCCTCTATAGGGCGGTACAGATGGCCCTATACTTGAGGATGGAAAAAAGGCCAAGGAGTCTGAGACACCTACTTCAAGAGGGTTTCAGCCTTGGGGGAAAAGAAAGTTTAAAAATGGAAGGGTCAATCCTCACAAGAGCAAATTCAGAGTGCAAAAAAGAATAAAGGTACGGGCGCCTTAAAAGGCAAAGGGTGGTATGGGACATCCAATGTCCAAGGAGGCCAGTGCTTTTCTACGCTATCGCCGCAGGACTTGGAGCGGGCAAATAAAGAGAACTTTTGCTTTGGCTGTCTAGGGCGGCATAGGTGGAAGGAGTGTTCTCGCAATCCCTCACGGACTACCTACAGTTTGCAAGTTGAGGAGGCAGATCCTATGAAAATTGCGGAATTGAGACAAGAAGAACCTCCTAATGTTCCACAGTTAATGAACGTGTCGATGATTCGGAAGGTGGACTCGGTTCCTTTGCCACAATTGGCAAGAGCGGCACAACACGGGTATCAGTTTCCTTGCACTTCTTTGATTGTTATGCGTGGACAGCTGTGTGGTAGAGATGTTTTGATTTTATTTGACACTGGGTCCTCACATAACGTCACTAACTCTGCTTTGATTAAACGGTTGAAAGTGAGCACACAACCAACCCTGTACCAGTACACAGACGAAATGGCTGATGGAAAGGGTGCGGAAGTGTGGAATGCCAGGGTTGTGGGTACGCCTCTAACCATTCAGAGCTATACTGAGGAGTTAGATTTTGAGATTACCCATTTGGCTCACTTTGATGTGGTGCTTGGAATTTGTTGGCATGTGGCTAAGAAACCCTACATCGCTTGGGATACTCATGTGTATGAGTTCCAGCACGATGGTAGGATTCACTCCCTGCGTGGAGAGCCTGATATGCCTCTAGGACCTTTGATCACGGCAACACAGTTGCGTAAGGTTTAGTGTAAGTGCATGTATGTTTGTTTCTTGTATGATATGTCTGGTTCTGCTAATGAGTCTGATGTATGTCAAGAACAAACTAATCTTACTAAGAACCTAAATCGCCAAATTAAAGAGGAGTTTCTAGATGTGTTCACGAATGAACTTCCATCTATTTTACCCCCTAAGAGAAATGTGGAGCATAGAATCGAGTTAATTCCTGGATCATCTCCTGTTAATAGACCACCTTATAGAATGAGTCTGAAAGAGGAGGAAGAGGTCAGAAGCATGATTGAGGACTATCTGTGGCAGTACCGGTACAAGTACCAATGCCTTTAGGTAAAATACTAGAAAGATAAAGAATGTATTCTATGTTTCTAGTTCAAAAAAGAATCTAGTTTCAATTTAAGCTATTAATAAGTAGCATATGATTGTTGAATTTGATGAAAAACACTATCTCATAAAGGATAATAAGAGGAATGATCAAGTAACAACTAAAGAGGTACTTTTAGGGAAGCTTATTGGTTGTTGCATGCTTTTGTTATTGAGCAAAATGCTTGTGTATCTCAAGCATGTACTTTAAGTATATTGTAGCATGAATGGTTTAGACACATGAATTATCAAAATTTGTAAGCGTTGAAGAAATACAATATGGTATTGGCCTTTTGCACATTGTTCCTTCTAATAAAGTTTGTGAAGAATCTGTTATGGATAAGCATCATCGTCAAAAATTTCAAAAGAGTAGTTTTCAAGCCAAAGGCATTTTAGAACTTTTTCACACAATCTTTATGGGCCTACGCAGACTCAGGCAATAGGAGCAAGTTACTTTGACAACTATTCTGGAAGATAGGGGCTTATTGCCTAAAGAATTAGAGTGATGCTCTTAAAAACTTTACTCAATATAAAACATGTGTGGAAAAGCAAACATGAAAGCATATCAAAATCCTACATTCAAATAACTTGGAGCACTAAAAGTCATTCTAGGAATTGAAGTTTGGAGATCTATACATTGTATATTCATTGTGTGTGTGCGCGTAAGTGGGCACGCGTGTGTGTACATATATGTATATATCTTATGTTGTCAATATGGTAAATCAATACATGTCAAAACCTAAGATGGTACGCTAGGAAGCATCTTAAATTTTTTTGAGATACATTCAAGGTACAATCAAATTTGGCACTTAGTATGGAAAAAATTACAATGATGTGAAGTTATAACAAGGATATGTAGATGTTCATTGGGCTTGAGATATTGAAGATAGAAGGGGAGGGTCACCCTTCGAGGCCATTCCGCCCAAGAAGGGCCTCCGCTCTAGGGCGGTAGCCTAAGGACAGAAGCCCTTCGTCGGTCGGAATGTCCCAAGGAGTAGTCCTTGCCGTAATTTCAATTTTTACTTTTTTGTAATGTTTTTTTGTCATAATTTCTTTTTACATGCACCTTTCAACATCTGGGGCATCCGAAAGGTGCATGTAAATGATTTTAAAAAAAGTGGAGGCGCACAGATTTCGCACAGGGAGGCACCTCCCTTTTCTTCATTAAAAAGGTAAAAATGAGGTTACATTGGGGGAAAAAACAAACCAGCTTTGTTACACTAGTGAGACTAAGTTTTTTTTACCATGCCTACACCACATGGACTAAAAACATGCTGGTCTTATCGTGGATTTGATTCAAGAATTATTTCATTTGAAAATAAATCTGGTAAATTAATATCATAAGAAATAGTTGTGCTTCGGACCTCGCCTAAAAAATTCTGGAAATCCTTACGGGGTATGGCCTGTGCCTGACGCCTTCCATTGCGTAATGGATACTTTGACTTGTTTTTACATGTACATTTTGGAATGTAATGAGCAATTTGACTTTTTTTGACCAATTTGACGCCACCACATGGCAGCCTGCACTTCAGCCGTAGGCTGGAAAGTGCACCAATTTTTTTTTTTTTTAAAGACAGATGCCTATTCTGCTTTTTAATCTGTTGAGAGAGAGAGAGAGAGAGAGAGAGAGAGAGAGAGAGAGAGAGAGAGAGAGAGAGAGAGAGAGAGAGAGAGCGTGTATTTGCTCTTTTGTTTATGTTTGATGAATGCCAATAGATGGTTGTAGTTGTGTATAGTGAATATCTATTTCTGACCAACCAGTCTGATAAAAGCAAAAAGCTTTCTTCACAACGGCTAGAGATTCGTACTTCAACTTAGAAGAGCAAGAATGTCACGATGACTGGGATATGTTGAAATCTACCTTCAGTGGTATCATTGAGAATTTTAGCTTGTTACTAAGTCTAACCATCAATACTGTGATCATAATCCAGATATGGTATCAGGAGGAGTGAGGCCAGCAGGCATGACTACAACCTATTAGATGGAGTCTATGTGTGCGTGAGTGTGTGAGAGGCTGTTACAGAGATCTGGAATTGTTGTCAGCGCAACAGCCACAGCCACATAGAGAGAGAGAGAGAGAGAGAGAGAGAGAGAGAGAGAGAGAGAGAGAGAGAGAGAGAGAGAGAGAGAGAGAGAGAGAGAGAGAGAGAGAGAGAGAGAGAGAGAGAGAGAGAGAGAGAGAGAGAGAGAGAGAGAGAGAGAGAGATTAGCCAAATTATAGATTCACCTTTCTGATGTGTTTTTGATTAAAATGTGTTTGGCAGATTGACAATGGTTCGAAAGCAGGCAAATGAGAGAGTTCTGGAGTGTGGAATCAATGGATAGTCTAATGATGAGTTTAGAATACCTACAGGTAGTGAGAAATTGAAGGTAAAAAAGTGTGCTGACTTCAAGCTTGTGAAGCGGTATGAGAAACCCAAAAAAGTGCATGAACTAAGTTTAACAGTGGGGATTGCTGGTTGTGATGTTGATCCACAACTTATAGGTGTGATTGAGAAATTCTTGAGAAATGAATGCATTGTTGGTTTATGTGGGCTTGAGAGAGGAGGCATGCTAATGAATCTGCATTTTCAGATGATTTGTAAGTGCTTTGCATCTTCTGTATTAAAGGTCAATCACTTGTTGAAGCAATATTTGGGTTGGACAAAAGAAGATCCGCCTGGAAACTTGGTGTTGTGTAGGTACCTGAGGCAAAAGGGTATTCATACTTGGCATGGAATGATTGGATACTGTTTGAAGGATTTTGGAAAGGATCATTTTCAGTGTGTTATGTATGGTGTAGATCAGAGTGATATAGATAAAGGTCGTGAAGAGTACATTAAATATGGTGCTTCTGAGATAAAAAGTCGTGTATCTTTAACCCCTGTTAATCTGTTCGAGCGAGCATTTATATTTTCAGTTTATCATATGAAAAGTAGAGTTAGTTCAACCATTCCTCGGGTTTTATTAACTATGCTAAGGACAGGCAAGTATTATCCAGCAACCACATGGGTGACACCATTCTAGGGAAAAGGAATAGACATGGTGAGAGTTGATGCAGTTTGGAAGGCTATGAAGGCACCAAGCCTTGTGACCATGGATGATGTGATGGCAATCTTTTTTCCAAAAGATGCAGATTTTCGATATTTTAAAAGTTGTGCTCCTAGGTTTGATAACTTGTATGGTTTGAAGATGCAGGACGAGACTAGTGGGCTCAATTCCTTTGAGCCTATTCCACAAAATGATGGACTTGGTGAAAATGAGTATGTTAGCTTGAGTGAGTGCGAATCTGAGGCATTCTGAGCCATGCGAGTACCATGTTGTTTTGGAAGACCATGCGAGTACTATGTTGTTTTGGAATAGACTGGAAGATGCGAAATAATGAATGCAAGACTATGTACTTTTGTTTTGGAATCAAATGGAGGATGCGAAATTATGTACTTTTTGGATGTGTTTTGTTAAGATTCTATGAAATGCAATGTTTTGTTACAAAATGCAAAATTTTGGCAAATGGTTAGGGTTTCTATACAATTAGGGTTAGATTACTTAGGGTTTCTATACCAAAAATAGCAATAATGTGAGTTGAGAGAGAGAGAGAGAGAGAGAGAGAGAGAGAGAGAGAGAGAGAGAGAGAGAGAGAGAGAGAGAGAGAGAATGTCAGCAGTGATGGAGAAAACGAGTTTCTTGCCTTTTGATTGGGCCACGTTTGCCCTAAAGTTTATTTGAAGGGCATTTGAAGTGCATTGAAATGCTTGAAAATGACATGTGACTTTAGAAATTTTTAGAGAGAGAACATGTGACTTTAGAACTTCATAGAAAGAGAAGTTTCTAGAAAGAGAGAGGTATAAAATGGCAAGAGAGAGAAGGAGGGGTGCATAGGAGAAAGAGAGGCGCTGTTTTTGATTCTTTTAGGGTTTTTTAGGTTTTACAGGAAAAATAGCAATAATGTAAGTTGAGAGAGAGAGAGAGAGAGAGAGAGAGAGAGAGAGAGAGAGAGTGGGCAAAATAAGCACAAAGTATCCATTAAGGGGGGGAAGGCCCTGCCTGAGGGCCTTCCTTGCTGGTCGGGGCCCTTGCCCGAGGGCGGGAGTTGAGAGAGAGAGAGAGAGAGAGAGAGAGAGAGAGAGAGAGAGAGAGAGAGAGTGGGCAAAATAAGCACAAAGTATCCATTTAGGGGGCGGGGGGGGGGGGCAGGCCCTGTCTGAGGGCCTTCCTTGCTGAGAGAGCCCTTGCCCGAGGGCAGGCCCCGACCAGCAAGGAAGGCCCGAGAACTTCGGGCCTTTCCCTACGTAATGCCATTGTGCGAAGGTTTTTTTTTTTTTTTTTTTTTCATTTTTTGGCCGTACGGTACGATCGTACGGCCGTACGCGTGGACCATTTTTTTTTTCCGGTTTTTTGGCCGTTTATTTTTTCGCAATTTTTTTTACGTTTGTGGTGGAATGTGGATGTGGACAGCCAATGACGGGCTGCCACATAGCACATGCACATTCCATCGGAGAGAGGAGAGAGAACGTGCATTCCACCGGAGAGAAGAGAGAGAACGAGCCTTCCACCGGAGAGAGAACGTGCATTCCACCGGAGAGAGGAGACAGAAAGTGAATTCCACCGGAAAAAGGAAAGAGAATGACATATTCCTAGGAGAGAAAAAATTGGATGGACATTATGCTGAAGGTGGTCTCAAAATACAAAGAACACTTGAGCACAAGGCATTACCGGAATAAAGCCTACCTCACTCAATCCTCACCCTCTTAATACAGGTTGAAATCATCTGATTTCCAGCCCATACGACGAATCAGCCCATACGACGAAGAATAGGTTACACAATGCATGTCAAATTAGTATGATTGCCAGAATAATTATACAAGAGTAATAATTCGTAACTCACTCTCGACTAGCAGGTCAACCTCAATTTCGCGGCCGAACAAGCAGCGAGAGGAATTTGCGAGAAAACCCCGTTACAGACAACCCAAAAACAACATAAGAATCAAGATGATCACAGCATACCTTGCAACACGGTCAATCTTGCCGCCTCTCTGAAGCATAACTCCTTTTGATTTATAACTTGTACGCAAGCCTTCTGAAGAAGAAGTGGGAGCGTCACTTTTTACTTCCGAAAGTGAATCCTTTCGCCCTGCAGTATATGAACTAGAAGAATTTTAAAGAGTTACAAATTGGATATGGGTATTACTTGTCCACTGTGCCTACGAATTTTGAAACTCTTTGATTTTTTCTCATTAATGCTGCTGGAAAAGGCTTGATAGTTCCGAAAAAAAGCTTGTTGATTTAGGCGGCAACAGACTACATGTCAGAAAAATACAAGCAAAATACATTCGCATCAGATTTTAGAGCTTATCATTGTGACTATGGTTGTGAACTATCAGTTCTATTATTCTACATCTTATCTTTGATCGATAACAATCTATTGTTCTTATTATTGTGGTACTTCTATAAGATATGGCTGCTCGAGAAAAGGCTTACTTACTTGAGCCAGGCTTGCTCATAATATTGTCAGCCTTGTGCTTACTACTCCTATCATTATTCCTTCTAACAGAACGTGAATCTTCGGATTTATCCAGGAGTACTTCTCTGCCTTGTCTCTGTCTACAGCATCTCAGATTCAATGCAAGCAGGTCTTGCTCACAAGTATCGAGCGCAAACTGAAGGCCGTCGCTTGCGGAGACCTCTCGATTCCTATTATCGTCAAGATTAGCTGAACTAGTTAATTTTAGAGTAGATCTGGCTCGTAGCTTATTAAAGCTCCCATCATGTTTCTGTATCGACGTATTATTAACAAAGCAGCCATGATACTGAACAGGACTACTGTGTGGCGAATCTGCTCTTGTGACAGACAACCTAAGATCTTTAACGCGTTGGATTTCATCTTTCTTCTGCTTCTCTTCAGCATCATGAAGCATGTTATCACGAGGCTGCAATGGTTGTCTGACATTAGGAGCATGCTTACTACCTTCGGCTTTTGAAAACTTGCTAGCGTTCTCTCGGCCGTGGAAATTTTGCATGTACGTTTCAGAAAAAGAGGTTGATTTAATGCATGGTTCTTTATCATAAGTTTTTGCATGTCTGGATGGACCATCTGCTTGTGCCTCTGCTTCGGTCTCTGCTTCTGAGGAGCTTGTAGGGTTAGGCGTTGGTGAAAAGCAATTAGGTGGAGTGATTTGTAACTGAGACAAGAAGGACATGATAACATGGTCAGGAACGTCGTCATGTCCCAGAGCATGGAGCTCAGCACGAAGTTCTGGAAGGGTGAAGTATGCTGCCATCATTTGCTTTGTTCTTTGTTTAACTGCATTCAACGCGGCTTACTTCATCAACTTTGATATTATTCAAAAGAATGAAAATTGCTGCCATTATCTGTTTCGTTCTTTGATTTCTGCATTCAGCACAACTTACTTCACCATCTTTGATACAATTATAGATGAGTGAAAAACGCTGCCATTATCTGCTTCGTTCTTTGCTCACATAGCTTAGTCATATCATCATGTCCCAGATCATGAAGCTCAGGACGAAATTACGGAAGAGAGAAAAATGCTGCCGCTATCCGATTTGTTCTTTTTTTTTCTGCATTCAACACGGCTTAATTATTTCACCAACTTTATTACAATTTAAAAGAGTGAAAAATGCTGCGTATCTGCTTTGTTCTTTTGTTATCTGCATTCAACATGGCTTACGTCATATCATCATGTCCCAGGTCATGGAGCTCAGACAAATTTCTGGAAGACTGTAAAATGCTGCCTTATGTGCTCTGTTCTTTGTTCTTTTCTTATCTGCATTCAACACAGCTTAATTCATATCATCATAACCCCGAGCGTGGAGCTCAGCACGACGTTCTGGAACAGTGAAAATGCTGCCATTATCTCCTTTGTTCTTTTCTTCTCTGCATTCAACACGGCTAGATTACTTCATCAACTTTGATATCAGTAGGAAGAGATGAAGCCATACAATTCCTCTGAAAAAGCGTTATTTTAGCAGCAAGAATAGAGTTTAGCAATTTCTTCATGAATTTTAAAGGAAGGCAAAACCTGAGAAGAGAAGAATTTCATGGAAAAGGAGAGAGAGAGGAGCAAGAAATGGATCGTGAACAATTACATGCAAAAATCGAGCAGCAGCAGCAAGAATCGGATTGTGAGGAGGATTTGGAGCAGGCGGTCTTTCAAATTGAAAGACATAAATTTATAGTGTGCTGAAAGGTGAAGGGCAATGTAGAAAAAATATGGAGTATCTGTTAGCGTTTGAAATTGGTGAAAGAAATTTGCTTTTCATGCATGCATGTGACGCTCTCTTTGTGGCCACTTCCATGTTGGGACAGCTTAACGAAGATGCCCTATAAAAAACACACACACACACACACACACACACACACACACAACCCATCCCCCCAAGTTGCTGGAACGATTATGAGCATAAAATGTCCATTTCAAAATATGATCAACGGGGTTGGCTCAGTTGGTTAGCTTGACATCCAAAGTTTCTTTGGTCTCAGGTTTGAGCCTCCCCTTGGAAACCAAGAAACATTTCAAAATATGAGCTTACCTTCCAATTTGAATGTCATTCCATGTGAAACCCCTCTCTGTTACCTCCACTTAGTTTAAGCATCCAGTGCAGTCCTCGCACCGTGTTAAAGAGCGCATCTACGGTCTGAAAACTAAGGAAAATCCTATTTTAATGGTTACATGTTGCACCAATGCACTCCATGCCATAGTGCAAAGAGTGCACATGGTGCTAAGATTAAGCAAAGTACTTTCTTTTGGAGGCAAGGCCATTTAATGCCTAAATTTAGATTAGAAATGGCATGTTTGTTTTTTATTGGAGGGAAGAGATAAATAGCTCACTAGTGGCCCTAGGGTCACTCAAGATGGTTGGGGTATTACTTGGTATCTTGACTTATCTGAGGCTAGCACCTTTCATTGCCACCTATGCAGTTTCATAGGATAATACTAGTCTGATTGAAGAGTCCTTGACAACAAGGCTCAAATCTATCAATGTTGGGAATTTGTGAAAATCTTTGAGCCACTAGTTTTGCTTCTTTTTTTCTTTTTTCAGGTCGACACTACTATCAACTTTATATTTACTCTTGAAAGTCCATTTACTATTGATAATATTTCTGTCAACTAGGATGGCCCAAGTTTTTTCTTTTCTAGAGAGATTGATATTCTATATCCATTGCTGCTTTCCAAAGGTCTACATTAGCATGCTCCAAGGCTTGCTCCAAGGCTTCATCCATAGAGGACAGTTCTCAATGAAGTAACATGCAAATTCATCAATGAATCTAGTGGGTGCAACCTTGTTCTTGTTGACCTTCTTGGAATGACAAGTTCAAGTTGAAATTACTCTTTTTGTTGATATGAAATATCCTCCTTAGAATCACCATCATATCGTGATTGAAACAATAATCAACCCATGCAAAATGGCGTCCTTTATTTTTTTAAAGCTAATAAATTGGCCTTCAACAAAGTAGTTGTAGGATCATAGAGCTTATAAGCTTTATTCTCTAAGGAGTACCCAGAAACTATTGATCTTGTGCTAGATAAATCAAGTTTCTTTGTAGTGCTTTTGATGTAAAGCAAAAGGTATGCAACCAAAAGCTTGGATTTTTTTTTAATGAATGTTTGATTCCAATCCCATTTCATCAGGAGTTTGGTTGTTGAAACCTTTAGTAGTGCATTGATTTTGAACATAGGTAGCAATGGCTAGAGCCTCAACTCATAATATTTTTGGTAGAGATTAATGTGCCATCATACATTTGGCACCTTCACCTAAAGTTTTATTTTTCCTTTTTGCACTGCCATTGGACTATGGAGAGTAACTAGTTGTTAGTTGTTGAATAGTTTTAAGATTTTGACATAATTTTTTGAATTTATTTGAAGAAAAAAATGTACTCTCCTCCACCATCAATCCTTAATGGCTTCAATTTTTGCTTGTCTACATCTCAGCATGTTCCTTCATATTCTACTTCATGAAGTATACAATAGTTCTTCATGATGAGAATCAACACGCGAAGCGAAACAATCGCGAATGAATTCGGATGGAATTCGAATATGATTGCTGGTCATTGCTTGCTATATCATTCCTGCAATCCTCCAAAATGTAGGCAGACAGTGCTGACCGACATTTAAGTTAATTCAACATTCAACAAGATTGAACCAATGTGCGGAATAGGTTGAACAAAACAAATGAGATACACGAATAATAAGCAGACAGTAATTCAATCGAGATATGTGCATAACAGCTACAACATCATCTATTGATCCTCTTTGTTTAAGCATTGTGTGACAGACCCACATAGCGCATTGGCGTGAGAGAAAGTGGTGTGTTCTCCCACGAACAATGTCTCGCTTACTAGCGGACTTCTTGGATCACTGTGGATCCTTTTTACAAAATTGTCTCGAAAAACTTCACGACACCCGAAGGTCGAATACTTTCGACCTTCGCGCTCCAAAGGACCAGGAAGATCAAACAAGTACCATGAAGTACAAATCCCTGATATGATATGATGACATCAACAGAAGAGTGTTAGGACATGCCTGATCCACCACTCTTGTAATCCATGATTACTCTTAGATGGTTTAATCTATCTAATCATGAATGTTACTCTGAGTATATATAATTGCTAGATGCATCAAACAAACATCTTTTTGAGCAGCCTCCTTAGAAAGAATTTCAATTTAAAAAGAAATTTTTAAAAACAAAGAAAGAAGAAAAAGTTAAGAGTGAAGCTCCTCAGAAATGGCCATCGCTCATCTTATGTGACTTCCTGAAGTTTCTATTTCCAATTCTTTACAACAGAAAATCAGTAAAATAAAAATTTTATTGTCTAAATTAAAAGATGTTTTCCTGAAGATTTGCCACATGGTTTACCACCTAGCAGAGAAGTAGATCATATAATAAACCTAGTACCAGGTACAACACCTGTTTCTAGATCTCCGTATCGGGTCAGCCGAATAAAGGATGAAGAAATAACTAGGCAGTTAACATATTATCTTGGGAAAGGCCAAAATCGAACTAGTAGTTCACCATGGGCCTCACTAGTCCTTCTGGTGAAAAAGAAAGATGGGTCTATGCGTCTTTGCATAGATTACAGAGCCCTCTTGATAACTATCTCACCTTTTTGAACATATGTAAGTCTATTTGGGAGTTTGCTTTCCCTTCTAACAATGGAGTTAGCACATGTTAGTTATTCATCCTCGCTATCATTTACATTTTCAAGAACTTGTTGACCACTAGCATTAAATTCAACAAAAGTACTATTATCTTTCAAGCTTAGGAAACTTCCCTCATCAAACTTAACATCTCTAGATACAATAACTTCCTAGAAGATGGGAGGTAAGGTTTATAGGCTTTGCTAAATATCCTACAAATATACTCTTTGTAAAAGTTGGGATCATTTTTGGATCTATCAATAGGGATATGAGCATAGAAGACACATTCAAAAATCTTGAAATGTTCATCATTAGGCTTATCACCACAAAGAACTTGACAAGGTGTGTCTTACCATCCAATGGCTCATTATGCTATTCGTTGCACAAATAGTTAGTACACAAGATAGCCTAGCCCCAAAGGAAGAGAATTTGCAAGTCTCACGGCTTTGGCACACACAAATGTTGTCCTATTCTTCATTTTTGATATTCAATATTGTTTTGAACTGTTTCTTGAACAATCAAATTTTGCCACCAACATAGACTATAGAGACAAATAGGATTCTACTTCAAATTTAAACCTACAAGATAGTTAACCAATGAGATGACACCCTAATAATCAGTTTAATTTTAGCCAACAAGGCCTACCCCATGAGTGCCAATATGGAAATAAGCCACAATAGGCAAATACAAAAACTAGCATTAGTAGTATCCATGTTGTGTCTATCTTTGACCTAACATGAGTATCCATGTTTTATGAACTTGTACACATATAATAAATAACCTCTAAAAGAAGTGGAAGAGGACACAGACGATTTCAATTCTTCGACGAGCTCAGTTTGCAGGAGCGGTTGCTTCAAAGCTTCCTGCATTACCTATTACTGGATCTATTTTAGTTAGTGATTTACATCAGGCAGTTGGTTTTGAGTAATTAGTTTAATATTTAATTTCTGACTTACATTGGGCAGTTGGTTTTTAGTAATTAACTTACTATTCTAAATTTTACTTAGCTTTTAGATAGCTTAATTTATTTATATCGTTTTACGGTATTTTATTTTAAATACTTTAATCTTCTTGTTTGATCATGTTTCCCATCATTTTTAATAAAATCAAGCGTAATCATCACTTAACAAAAGGTTAAGCTCAAACATTCTGTGCCACGTGGAACACAAGCAAAGGGGGCCCCCGTCGGTGCGCATCACAGGCTCCGCCTCCCGGTCGGTGAGCATGTCTGCAAGGCTGCTGTACATGCTTGACTAGAGTGTGAAGTGAACGACGTGAGATCTCGAAGCCAACTCGGTAGTGTGGCAGGAGGGCAAACTCTCCACAATGCCGCCTGCTGCATCTCCAAAGGTGAATAAATGCCTTTTTATTCCTCTTTTTCTGTTTTTGTAGCTTACTTTTTACTCTACGATACAACAGTCATCATCATTGTTTATGCACTTTCATGGTGTGCATAACTGTATTGGTTTTTTTTCTTGGGGGGTTGCTCATGGGATAAGTGGAACGCTTTCCTGACGTGCCGCATTTGCAAGCTTATTTTGGGTTATCCTCTTCAGCAAGTTTGACAATCTGTATTACAGATCAAAATCCACCAATATAACCATGGTGCACACCGGCTGAACGGTCCCAATGCTAAATCCGTGTAAGAAACAGAAATCCCGAAACCCTAAACCATAAACCTAAATCTTAAAGCCTAAACCCTGACTCCTAATTCCTAAAACCCATGCCTTCACATATAATTTTAAAACCTTATACCCTGAAAGCTTCTTTTTACCGCCTTGCAAAACCATATGCATTGGAGAATGGATTGTCTAGTGACCTTTCACAAGATAAAACTATCGTGAGTTTATGGTGAGGCCGATAATTTTAGCACATATTGCAATTAACAATCTCCAAGTGCACACTGAAGGTAATAAATTGCATGTGACTCCACTTTTGTTCCACAATTTGATAGTCTTTGTAAATACATAGTAAATTGCCATATTATACATTTGTTTTAACTTTTGGAGTCTTGTCTTTGTTCTCTAATGAAGAAGTTGACCTGCAAACTTCTTGTACGAGGTGTTACAGAATCCATTTTAGGGCTAGAATAAATTTCTTTCTATGTTAAGGTTGTCTAACTTTTTTTGTTGGAGCTTTTTTCTAAATCGGCAGATAATTCTAGGATCTTCATCTCAAACTAGGCGTACAATTTTGAAGTCCATGGGCTATGACTTCATCGTAATGGTATTGTCATTTACCACTCATACTTTTAGTGTAGCAAGCTTTGTCAACCATATCAAGTTTGCTCTTTCTAAGATCTCTAAATTGTATGCTATGTGAATAATGCTATCATGGAATCATCTTTGGTGAAAAGGACAATGCTTCCAAGTTGTTGAGATGCCACCCCTCAATAGGTTTTATAACAATTCCTTTTGATATTTCTATCTCTGCCTGTGTACTAAGGTTGCTAGACCTCATCATGCATGATCAGATTCGAAAGGTGTATATCGGTTATGATTGACAAATATACTTGTTTGACTAGAACATTACTTTGTGGATACTCTTCTCCAGACTGCTGATATTGACGAGAGTGCAATTCGTAGGGAAAAGCCAGAGGAGCTTGTCATGGCTTTAGCAGAAGCCAAAGTAGGTATTGGCAGTTTACTTCTTTGTTATTTTGATTTGCAAGATTTTTTGAACTTTTGACCACATCTTGCTTGTGAATGTCTTGTATCTTAGCATGCACTTACTTTTTTTGTTGCATTGAGGTTGTTCAACCACCAATTGCATGTGAGTTTTTGGATTACTTACATTTTTATGTTGAACGTAATTGAGTCCTCTAGTTGCTTGTCTCCTTATTGAGATGAATGACATCAGAACATTTCATGCAATTCTCGCTATTGGTACTACTCTTTGGAGGTGTACTCACTTTAGGTTAAACTTCTTTCTATAAAAATTGTTTTTTTCTGTTAGAATTGTGTTGTGCAACTTTAGGTACATTTTGAAATTAAATCTTTTTGACCCTTGACCTTCAAGTATAAGTGATTACTAGATTATCTCAAGCCTGAAGAACTAGAATGTGTATAAATAGGAATGGATATTATAGTGGCCTAGTGTGTGTTCAATGGCCCCCTATGGTTTGACAAGGGCTAAGAACAAGTCTAGCTTGAAAAATTAAAGTCTTTGACTCCATAAACGAATCACATTCCACTATGGATTAAGCTGTCACGATCAATGACATCAATCGTTTGGATGTGAGGCAATAGACAGAATGAGGCTAGTTTAGGCATAAGGGCTAAAGTGCAATTCCAACATGGACTTGTCCCCCATCTTATTAGGAGAACATGATGTTCATGTTGTTGAAATAAATGCCTATTTTGCTCCTTAAGGCTTGTATACTTGTAACTTGTAAGTTGTGCATAAGACATGGGGGTAAAACATTTATGCTAATTAGGCAAGTAATAACAAGTAATAGTACACCCCACTTGTGCTAATCAGGCAAGTAATAACAAGTAGGTTGAGGACCCATGTGGGTTCTAGAGCTAGAATTAGCAAGACACCACCTCTATACATTACATGCTATATGAGGCCCTTAGTTTGGAGGGGTTTCCACACCCTACTGCTCTTTCAATAATCATTCAAGTTGTGTGAGCTTTGAAGTCCTCTCTCTCTTGCTTTTACCTTCTGCTCCATAGTTGGTTTTTTCAAGCTTTCATAGTGTGCTTACTATGTTGTTATGATACTCCATAGCTAGGCCTTGGAGGCTAGGACATCCATACAGGGGGATAATTTCAAATCTAGAAGCTGAGGGGCTATTGAGCAAGTGGCTGCATACCCTAGTTGGGTGAAAACCCCAGTTTGCTTTTTGTGTTTTATTATTTTTATCCAGCTATGTCTAGTCTTGCAGAGAGCATGCTGAGTGAAGCCAGTCCGACTTGATGGCACTAACTTTAGCATTTGGAAATTCAAGATCAAGAACATTCTTGAAGACAAAGAATCTTGGAAGCTTGTGATAGGTGAGGAGCCTGTTTTACATCTGAACTTGAACTCAAGGACTATATCAAGAGAGGGGAAAAGGCACACAGGATCATCAATATGTCAGTGAGGGATAATGTGATTCCTCTAATTAGGTCAGCCAAAGGGCCTTTAGATGCTTGGCACATTCTTTGTGCATTGTATGAGACAACAAGTACAACTAGGTTCCTCTACTTGAAGAACAAGTTGTATAATCTCAGAATGGAGACAGGGGAGACAGTTACTGATCATCTTACTAAGATTCAGGATTTTAGATATCAGCTTTCTGTGCTTGGAGAGTCTATTGCTGACAAAGAATTGGTGCCAATAGTTTTGAATAGCTTGTCGTATGCTTATCAGAACTTTGTGATGATGATATCTGTGAGGGAGAAGATCCCTACCTATGAAGAGATCTACGGTCTCTTGTTACAGGAGGAGATGAGGAGAGTTAATCTCTCCAAGAGGGAAGATTTTCAGGAGCATGCCTTTGTTTCTAAAAAGAAGCTAAATCCAGCCAAGGACAAGAAGAAAGGAAAAGGCAAGAACAAAGGAGCACCACAAACACTTGAGCAAGGAATGGAGAACTTACAAATGTCAGAAGCACAATCCTCCTCGAGCACTTCTTCCACACCTCGAGGGAAGGGGAATTGCAATTATTGTGGTAAATATGGGCACTTTGCCTTTGAGTGTAGGAAGAAGCTTGCAGAGCAAAAGAAGGGCACAAAGAAGCAAGGAGGAAATGTTGTTCAAAGTGTTGCAAGAGAGGAGCAGAGTGACATAAGGCAAGCTGAGTACTTTCTATTGCATTGGCCTCACAAGTTACAATAGGTGGTTGGTACATTGACTCAGATGCTTCAAAGCACATGACCCCTCATAGGGATTGGTTTGATAGCTTTGTGGGGATTTGTGATGGATACGAGGTGTGCCTAGGTGACAACTCAACACACAAGGTCAAGGGAAAGGGTAGTTGAATTTCATGTTCACACGGATGCCTCAAAATATGTCATTGGATCAGTTTTGACGCAGCCAGTGATGAAATTTCCAAATACAAAAAATCATGGCTAACGCCTCACGTTCTGTTGTTGAATAATTTTTCTCTGGATCTGTAAGCTTGTAAAGCTTCCATCAGGAGAAGTCAAAGTCATTAAGAATGTCTTAGATGTCCTAGGACTTGCTATCACTCAACAAAATATGAAAGTAGAATTTGATGCTACTTCTTGTCTTGTGTTGGATTTGAGTGATATTGCAGGAAGATAATCTATACAGGTTGTACACTTCTATCCCCAGTCAGCATGCTTATACAACAAAAGGAAGTGATGTGGATAGGTTGTGGCATGAGAGGTATGGACATCTTAGCTACCAAAGCATGCAGGTGTTGAACCAACATCATATGTTGGAGGGGCTTCTAGTCATTAAGCCAAGCTCTTCAGTTTGTGAGGCTTGTTCTTTGGGAAAACAACAAAGACAAAAGTTTCCCAAGGAGAGCACCACCAGGGCAGCAGGTATACTTGACTTGGTACATTCGGATTTGTGGGGGCCAACCCAAACCAGGTCTGCAGGGGGGCATTTTACTTTATGACCTTTATTGATGACTTCTCACGCAAGTTTTGGATTTATTTCTTGAAGCAAAAATCTAAAGCATTCAAGTACTTTCAGCATTTCAAAACTTTGGTAGAAGAACATTCAGGAAAGAAGATAAAGACGCTCAGGTCAGACGGTGGTGGAGAGTTCATTAAGACAGAATTTGTGGAATTCTGCAAGGCCAATGGCATCAAAAGGTAGCTTACTCAGCAAAACGGCGTAGAAGCATGTTATTAATTAAATACATGAGACACCCCTTTTGTAAGTTAAGTTAATTAGTGCAAATGGCCCACTTGGCCAAGTAGCTCACTCATATGGTTGACACCTAGACTTTCCATGCATGTATTTGAGGTGCTTGCCTCACAAGGGATTTGGAGGACCCTCACCTCCTCTCTCTCTCTAGCATCTCTTCTAACTTTTGGTGTTGTGAGGTGATTATGCAATTCTCCTTGTATGTGATGCTTTCCATAGCTAAGTTTCTCAAGCTTTCTTGGTTGATCTAGTATTGAAGTTAAGATACTCCATAGCTAGGTCTTGCAATTCATCATGGAATTAGAGAAGGTTGTCTAGCCTGTGAGTCTGTGAGTGAGAGAAACTTCAGTGCTCAGATTCTTGTGAAGATTCTCATCTTCCACAAGCACCTCAATCTTGTAGGAGGGTGCTTTTGATCTATAGGAGTCAGATCAGGTTGAGTCTTGCACTGTTGGAGAGCTGTTGGCAAGGAGAAGGGGATGATCCAAAAGCTTTCTAAATTCTGGCTGAGTTTTTTTGGGGTCTTTTTGGAGGAGCTTACACAAAAGTAGGGCGCACTTTTTGTAGGGGCTTTTGGTTTCTGATTCAGTGGGGTCTCTAGCAAGGCCATACCAAGTGGCAAAGTCAAAAGTAGGATCTGAAGGGTTGCCTTGAAGTGGCTACATACCCTAGTTCAGGGTCAAATCCTAGTTCCTGGAAGTTGTTTCTTTTCTGATTTCTTTCAGGTTGAGCTTCTGTTTGAGCACAGATTATAGCATGGCTAGTCTTGGAGAGAGTTTGCTCAGTGAATCAAGCAGACTTGATGGCACAAACTACAGAGTGTGGAAGTTCAAGATGGCTAACATCTTGATGGACAGGAATTGCTGGGAGTAAATGGCAAGTAGAGAGCCTATACCAACATCTGAACCTGAATTGAAGGACTACATAAGCAGGAGACAGAAGTGCATGTGCTCATATTCCTAAAGATAATCGTCAAAAACTTGATTCAAAGGCAAACAAGTGTTTATTCCTAGGTTATGATGAGGAAGAGAAGGCATATCGCCTTTATAATCTTACCAGTAAGAAGGTGATTATGAGTAGGGATGTTGTGTTAAGATCATGAGGAGGATGTATTTTCTCCTACATCAAAAACTCTTGTTATAGATGACATTCATGAAGATACAGGTCCATGTGATACAACTTCTTTACAAGTTGTACCAAGGGTGAGTACACAGGTGGATCTTGGTAAATGTAAGGAAAGGTCAAGAGTATTTGATACTTATTCTCCTTTTACGTCACTGACAAAGAAGTTACCAAGATGGTATTGTGAGACTATACAAGATAGTCAAATTTTGGATGAGGAAGAATCGAGTCAACAAGGAGCTAAGAGATTGACACGTTCAAGTGTCAACTATTGTGAAGATGGTGAAGAAATGCATTATGCGTTTATGGCTTCAGTGTTAGATTCAGAGGATCCTTTATTTTATGAAGATGCTACAAAGGAACAAGTTTGGAAGACTGCTATGGATGAACAGTTCTATCATGAAAAACGAGACATGGGATCTTGTTGTACTTCCAGCAGGTTGCAAGTGGATGTATAGAACCAAGTTTAAGTCTTATGGTTCTATAGATAAGTATGAAGTTGGTTGATCTACTGCGACACCAATGATCAAGTTGCAGATATCTTCAGGACTTGGTTATGAAAAGTTTGAGAAGTTCAGGTCACTCGTAGGTCTTATTGATAATCAATTATCCATTTAGGGGGGAGTGTTAGGAATTAATGGTTAATTAATTCATTGTAGAGGCCAGCCTGCGTGCTAGAAGGCCTATTTCTATTTTTAGTATAGGTACTCCTATTTGTAGTACAAGTACCAATTTTGCTAGATAGGATAGAAATCTATTTTAACTAAGATAGCATAGATTACTATTGTTAAGACTTCATAATTAGCATTCCAATTGCAATAGTAGAAGAATAGCTTTTGCGTTTGAGTGTGGGCAGTCTCTATAAGAGCAGATGGACGCCCGCCTCCATTGTCATCTCAGTTTTCAGTTTATGAAGCATAGCTTCTTGCAGTCTCTCTTCTTCAGCTTGTGATTGATGTTTTGAGTACTAATAAGATTAGTCTACTCCGACTTGTGAATTCTATCACAAAGCGGTCGAAGGAATCACGCCTGAAGAAGCGTATAGTGGTAACAAGCCCAAAGTGGGCAGCTTTCGAGTCCTTGGGTGTACGGCGTATGCACATATATCAAAGGACTTGCGGAAGAAACTTGATGCAAAATTCGTGAAGTGTATCTTCCTTGGAGGTTCTGTAGGGGTTTGAGATAACAGACAAGGAGCATTTGGTTTGCAGGCTTAGAAAAGCCTTGTATGGGCTCAAACAGGCCAAGGGCTTGGTATAGCCGAATTTACGAGTACTTTGCAAGGCAAGGGTTTGAGAAGAGTAAGTCTGATTGCAATCTATATGTCTTCAAGGAAGGAGAAGACTTTGTTGTTGTTGTTGTGCTGTATGTGGATGATTTACTCATTACAGGAAGCAATAAGAAGCTTATTGCTTGTGTTGAGAAAAGTCTTTCTAGTGAGTTTGAGATGAAAGATTTGGGTTTGTTACAACTATTGCCTAGGAGTTGAGGTTTGGAAAGGGAAGCATTGTCTTTTTATCTCTCAGGCAAAGTATGCACATAATATGCAAGAAAGCAAACCAATTAGCACACCCCTGGATGCAAGCAACAAGCCATCAAGAGATGATGTTCCAGCATTTGCAGATGAGACTCTCTATTGCCAATTGGTGGGCAGCCTGATTTACCTTACTACCACCAGGCCAAATATTGCTTATGCGGTTGGGATTGCAAGCCAATTCATGAGTAAGCCTACCGAATCACATTGGAAGGCAGCCAAGCGAATCCTACGATATGTGGGATTGGATATGCTGATGATGGTGACCTTCAACTGGAGGGTTATTCAGATTTTGATTGGCAATTGATAGAGACGATCAGAGATCGACCATCGCAACAAGAAGCAGCCTACTATTGCCCAATCGTCTACCGAAGCTGAGTACAGGGTGACTACGAGATCCGCCTGTGAAGCTATTTGGTTACGACGTCTACTTGAGGATATGCAGATTGCTCAAGTAGGACCTACATTGTTACACTATGATAACCAAAGCTTCATTCAGCTTGCGAGGAATCCAGTCTATCATGCAGAATATTAGAATTCAAATGTTCAAACCTCTCATGCCATAATTTACTCGTCCCATCAATGCCAACAATTCCAACTTGATGAGTTATCACTTGAGCCTAAAGTTTATACAATCTTCCTGCAAGAATAAACAATTCTATTGATAAGCACAAGGCAAGGTTCGTTGCAAAGGGGTATATAACAAGAAGGAATTGACTATGAGGAAATGTTTGCACAAGTTGCAAAGTTGACTACTAAGAGGACAATTTTGTTATTGGCAGCTCAGTTTGGTATGATTGCTAAGTTGCATCGAAACGGTGTTCTGGAAGCATAGCATTCCAGAACGAGCGTTTTTGAATGTTGGAACCCCAAAAAAAAAACAAAAGAAACCCAAAAAAAAAATTTCAATGTGTTTTTTACAGCCATTGAAACCCGAGTAGGAGACCCACAAACTAGGAGCAATGATAGGTTTTAAAATCTAGAGTTTTATTGTACACGTAACACAATGCACCTGTGCAAATTTAGTGGACTTCTTGTCATGCCTTCTCATCAATTCTGATATCAAAGCCAAAGCTTGCATGTTAACAACCTATAGTGTTGAGGAAGGAGTGCAACCAAGAGACGAAATCAAACTCATGGGGATCAAGTTTTGTCAGTTTCAAGTTTGGAATTTGGATTGAACTTGCTTCAGTTACAAGTAATTGCTTGTTCTGTATGTGTTAAAGAACACAGTACCTTGCATGATGTGTAACAAGGTACGACTTGGTAGAAGAGTTCCCAGCAGGACTTAAAGATATATTGGAACATTTTCCAGGTGCATGGATAATATTAATGTAACATGTTATGATGTTATTCAATGCTTTGCGTGATCGAAAAATGTAGCAAAGCAAACTTGGTTCTAATGCAACTACGTGTATAATTTATTTTGTATTCCTAATAGTGTAATACCTTATATCTTGTTTACTTTCATTGCTTTTGAATTTTGTATACTTTCATTGCTTTTAAACTTCCCAGGCCGCCTTTTTTTTTTCTAAGACCTAAAAAGATTCAAACCCCTTGGAAACCAAGATGCACAACCCTTCACAATACGGTGAAAATTGTAAGTTTGACAAGTCACTAAAGGTTGTTTCTATGACAAGTAGATTGATAAATATGCTTGTGGTTAGTTGTATCTTATTATTCGATTGTGGAATAAGGTTCCCTTAATCGGCACTTGGGGATACCAATAGGACTGCCTAGCGCCGTGCCTTGTGGTTAATTGGTTCTTGTGATGCAGTTCTTGCTGCATGTGTTACTTTAAGTCATTGCACTTAGTAAATCTGTGATTTCAGGTCATATACATGATTTTTTTATCTTATAAGGTAGATATTCGATTTTAGGTTATCTACAAAAATTTGCTATATTATGAATGTAGATATGTGATTTTAGGTCATGTCAGAAATTGTTTCCATTATCCAAGAAGAGATTTTTTCTCACTTCCAAGTGTCGGACCAGTGACGCTACACCATTATAGCTACCCAGCTACTGTTTTGTCGTCTAGCCCATCGCACCTAAATCTCTGATCATGGGCATACTTCAGGCTTGCAATGTCGGCTCAACAACCAATGCCAATCTAGAACACAATTTTGCTATACACATGCTAAACTAACTTGTGCATGCTAGGGAAATAGAAATCAATGCACTATTCAAAGCTTTTCACGAAGAAGTCGTGTCTGGTATTTTTTGTTTCATGCAATTTTTTTTCTTTTTAAGCTTCTAGTCAGGGATCTCACTGTTGGTTTGTTTGTATAGAAGAACTTATTAGCCCATTATTGTCTAGTGATTTCCTGTTTTCTATAGGCAATCCTTTAGTGGCTGAATTTGGAAGAACGTGCATACTGTAAATCTAAAAGAACATACATGCAATCAAGCTGCTTATCTGATTTTGTTTACCAGGCAGAAGCAATCATAGCCAAGCTAGGCAAAAATGAGCATGACTATTCTGAAACTAGTCCTGACCAGATCATCCTTATTACAGCTGATCAGGTCAGTTCGAAACACTTATCATGAAATTGGCCTTTTTGGTTCAATTTGCTTACATCTATATAGGTTTTCTATTTTCTAGTTTCTATAATTTTTATACTTTGCATTTTTATAATTGGAAAAAACTGACATCAAGGTTCTTTCTGTGCGTGTGTGTGTGTGTACTCTCTCTCTCTCTCTCTCTCTGAGAGAGAGAGAGAGAGAGAGAGAGAGAGAGAGAGAGAGAGAGAGAGAGAGAGAGATGAAGAAGTTGCAACTGAGAGGATGAGTAGATTGTTGTGCATGAAGGTACTATCAGAGAGAAGCCACGAAATGAGGAAGAAGCAAGAAAATTCATCCAAGGTATTTTGCTTGTATGGTAGCATCTACTAAAACACTATTGGTTTTTGATTGAAGGGAGGAAAGGAGGCACATCTAGTTCATCGCACGATAATTTTAATTATGAAAGGGAGCTCACATTGGAGACTTTGCTCTTAAAGTTCTGATGTAAAAAAAGCTGACTCTACTCTTAAAATTCTCATCTTTCAATATGACTACTTCATCATGTGCAGGAATTTCTAATGGATCTATTTGCAAGCCATTTAGAGTTATTATTAGGTGATTGAACTTATTTCCATGTCGCCCGACACCCGCTAATTCTTTCCATGTTGCCCTTGCTGAAACTGAAGCTACCTCATTAGGGCCCTTTTGAACTCAAAAAGGGCCTCTTTTTTCACTCACTTAGTGACTTAATCCTTTTTAATTTAGTCACTAATCAGTCCTATGTGGCATTTAAACCATGGGTGTAGCATGAGTTAGTGTCTAGTCAAACAAGGGTTTATGCTATGTTTAGTAGGGTGAAAAGGGGGTTTTTGCCATATATTTAGTAGGGTGAAAATATGAATCAATCATAGGGTGGTCACAATGGCATTTATTGAGTAAAATTTTAAACTTCATGGGCCATTTTGGCCATAGTTGCATTTGCATTTGACGTTTTGAATTACCAATGTTGAAAGAGAAGCTTTTTAAAGAGTAATGGCCGTTTAAATATTTGATTTTGAAACAACAGAACTTCGTAATTTATGTTTGAAGGCTTAAAACTTCAAAATAATCAAAACCAATATGGTATGAAGTAGAAGGTTAATATATGGTCCCACAAGCCCACATTTACTAGGCGCATTTTGGCCATCACAATGGCATGGTGGGACCGTTCTGCCCATCTAGAGGCTGCATCAGGCCAACATCAGCTCTGTCAACTTCAGGTCATTACCCCCAGTCAAGTTTAGGGTGACCTAGCTAATGTATATAGACGACTGATGGGCTATCAAAATAAACACACACACACACACACACACACATTCTAAATTGAAATTCAAATAAGTTTCCCACTTTATGAACCAAATTTCAAACTTGAAAACTGGATTGATCATTTTGAATTTTGATAAATGGTTTGTGCATTCTCATAAGGCTCTTGTGTAACTATAGATGCATTTTGAATTGCCATCTTATTGTTGATTGATACTGACCATTTGAAGCTTCTTGATATGTAGTTGTGCTAAAATACATTGATACATTATGCCTCATTGATCATGGCTGAAAGATATCATTTACATGTCAAGCTATCACGAGAATATCATGAGAATATGTGACTACTCGTAGTACAGAAGGCATTCATAACTTAAATTTTGAGGCAATGAGCCAGTGGAGATATCAGGGAAGGTGCCAACGGCCATATAGATTTGTGGGTTGATGGATCTCTGTATCCACCCCATCCAAGATATTCATAGTTTGCCCTTGATGCAAAAAGAAAACAAGCAGAAAACATAGCAGCCCTTATGCAATCATTTGTGGTGACTATGCAACAAACAACTATAAATGGATTGCATGTGCAGAAAGACGCTTTACATTTAGCATTAGATAAAGCAAATTTAAAGTTATCCAAGGCAATGAAAGAGATAGAAAAAATTGGGACTAGACTCGAGTGGAAGTGATTTCCATTACTTAAAATAAAAAGAAATTTGTGATGCAATCTCACACACAAAAAGATGCGAATCAAAATAGCTAAAAAATTGATGTTCGATTTGCATAAACCAATTGCTGCAACAAAATTTGAATTTGGTTGGATGAAGGGGGTGTAATTCGTAAAGCTTACAGAGAGTTAAGCATGTTGCTGAAGAATACAGACCAGAAAGCCATTCATCGTGTCATCATTCATGCCAGCATACCGGAAGGTCAAGCTTGCGAAAAGGGTTTTCAATTCTAAGACTCTATTTATATTGGGGGGATACCACCACTTTTGACACAATGACCATAAAAGGTGGAAAAGGTGCAAGCGGAACTCATTTCTAGTATAATGATTTCAATATTGTTTTTTGTGGATTTACACAAGGGCAAGAGGGTGCGTTTACCATCTTTTTAATGTTGCATTGAACGTATGTCCTCATATCTATTGTATTCATTGACAATTAGTTTTGCAGAGTGCAGCAACACATTACAATTTGTGCTAAAACTTGACGAGGCCCAGATTGTAAAAGGACGTAGGTTAGAGCGACTCACCTTGACATTAATGAATCGTGCTCTAAAGTAGGCGAAGTGCATTAAACAAAAAAAATTTAGTGTGTAGTTGGAAAAAAATATTTGGTGGATTGCAACATTTGAGCTCCCAAAAGAAAGTCATGAGGTTCTGTATTGGTTTGTTTGAAAGAAATAATTTAGGTAGTGCCATAAATGAACACATTAATGGTCAAGTTTTATCCATTGGGGGAGGATACATACAAAGTAGAGTGGCATCCTGCAAGAGATCTAAAAACATTGAAGTGCATGTTTGGATGTGAATTGGGTGCAAATGCAAAACATACATGCTTGTATTGCATGTATGAAAGAGCCCAAGGCAAGGGAACTTTGAGTTGCAACCAACGCATTCCACCAAATCGACATCATGTTGTTAAGAATTGGAGACCAATCTTAATCATTCCACTAGAAAGAGTACACATGCACAATGCATGCAGATATACGTGTTTTACCTCAAGACTGTTTTGTTTGAAATAGGATAGCACGGGGGTCATGTGAAATTAAGGAAGGATATTGAAGTGAGTGGCAAGACACAAGATTTGCCAGGAAAGGTTTCCATGGGTGGTGTAAAAGCCAGGCATTCATTGTCTAATCATGCAGGGAGGACGAGCAGACTTTAATGGCAATATTGGAGAAAAGGTTGCAAATGTACAACTAACATTAGTTCTGATGCCAACATTGCAACAATGCGATTTAAAGTTTGGGAGATGTATGATAAATTGTCGACAACAACGAACTGAGGAGATGTAAAAGATTATGAATTGTACACTCAACAGGCAAAAGAATTCATCCAGACTTTTGTTGCTACCTGGGGAGAAACTCATGTCACTCATTACATGGTATGTGCTAAATATACGAGAGTATTATGTTGCTAAATATAATGTATGTTGTATTCTTCCTTGCAGCACATGCCCCATGGTTTATGAGAACTTACGGATCACTAGCCCGAACACACAAGGTATGGAAAAGAGTCAATACATGACCAAAGCCGTGTATTCCAGACACACCAGACATGGAGGTAACGGGAAAAGTAATGCACTCATCAAGATTACAAGCCGATTCGATTGGTTCGAACCGGCCAGGCTAGTTTGAACCGACAAATTTTTTTAAAAGAGAGAGATGGCTAGAAACCCTCTTGTAGAAACTGGTGGACAGCCAAGGAGAATAGTCAGTATTGCTTACAAAAGTGTCTCATACAAATGAGATGCACACATATATGACTATTGGCTATCCAACTACTTGACTATTGGCTTTCCAACTACTTGACTATTGACTATCCAACTTTCTATAAGTTACATAGAAAGAATAAGGTACCTCCAATATGTCAAGTTGGGGTACTTAATGTCACAATTAGGCCTAGTGGACCCATGAGTCCCTACCAAGTTAATTTCATACTAACTTAGCTAACTCTAAGTTTAGTAGGCCAAATATAATAAATGACCATGGTTACACAACTCTCGACCTTTTGGGTCAAAGTAACCTATGGTAATGTAAGCAATTCCATTTACATTCCAACACCCTCCTTAAATGGAAATGCATAACATAACATGAAGTAACTTCTCGAAAGAGAAAAATGCAACTTGCTGTCCGAACTTCATGTCGCCAAATAAACTTCGCACCGAAGTAGTCGAAATCTCATCCCCAATCATGTCCAACATATAAAAGGAAAAGAATGCGTAATAATGAAGCATCAAGTCGAAGGGTGAGGATTTGCATGCTCCATCCGAAGTAGGGAACCAACATAAACTCGGCAATAAAACATGGACTTGTAATCCATCATAGGCTCCCACATCATTCGAAAATACTTCTTACCATAAGGACAATAAAAAAGAGTACCAAACTCTTTTGGCATCACATCCTCCCGAACCTTACCATCAATGACTTGCTCACATAGAATAGGCAATGTACAAACATCATGATGAAGAGTAAGTGTAGAACCAAAAAAATCAGCACGAGGTACTGATTTTAAAGAGGCATGTGCCTTCCTTTCGTAGTAAGATATTTCTTTGCTGTCCTGCAAAGTCTTCAATAGCCGATAAGGAACTGTTATGGGCTGTTCAACACTTTGCTGCCCAAAGTGTTCCCAACATGGACCATGTTATCCATAATCTTCCGCAGGCTGTTCCCAAAGCATAATGGACTGTGCATGATGTAAAATGGGCTGTAAATGACCAAAAGAAGATGACTGAACCTGCAGTTCAACGTCTTCATCATCAAAATTAGGCAAACTATCAAGAGATGCATCAACGATGGCGTCATCAAAGCTGTCCCTCGAAGAGGCATGGGACGACATAGAAGATTTTTCAAATAATGAAAAATTCTCTCCAAACAAATGCTCACTCTTAACACTTTGAACAAAAGTACTAATTGACACATGTTGACTCCCTCCTCGATTAGTACAAAAAGGTTCCAAAGAGTGCTTGAATTTTTCAGCCTTTGCTAAAACATCAAATTGAAAAGGTTTCGCATGAAACTTTTTACTAATGCATCCATCGCATGCATCAACTTGCGGTGACTTAAAAAAAGAAGATTGCTTCAACATCTGCTCAATGTATCATTGTTGAGAGATGAAGATTCCAGCCCCATGTGGAAGATCAACAAGAATCCAAGTGTGGTTCTTCATGAGTGAGTTGTACTCCTCTTGCATCGCATCCTCCCAACATTTTACTCCTCTGGCCTACTCATAAAAAACAGGTTCTACTGCACCATCCTCAATAGAAGTTAGAGCAAAATCAGAAAAATCAGCAAATTCTACTGATTTAGTAGAGGCACGAGTCTTCCCTTCATAGAAATGATCCACGTTGCTGTCCTGCAAAGTCTGCAACAACCATTTAGGGACTGGTTTGGGCTGTCCAACAGCCTTACCTTTGTCAACACTTTGCTGTCCAAAGTGTTCCGAACTTGGACCTTGCTGTCCAATGTTTTTCGAACTTGGACCTTGCTGTCCAATGTCTTCAACAGGTTGCTCTTCACCATAAATAGGTTCTTCTTGATGAACTATGGGCTGAAAAATTGAAGAAGTAGTGGGTTGTCCACTAGAAGTTGATGGCAGTCCCTTATCTTTATGATTAGATGACAAAACCTGATCTGGAAATATTTCAAGATATGCATCATGGGGGAAGTCCCCTTTCATGACATGAGTGGGCGCAACATCATAGGAGGTCTTTTCATCAAAATGAACATCACGACTCACTATGATTTTATTAGTATCCATATTAAACAACCTATAGCCCTTGCTTTCGCTACTATAGCCAACAAATATGCATTTAACTCCTTTATCATCAAGCTTGGTTCTTAGCTTATCGGGAATGAAATCATAAGCCGTGCAACCAAAGATGCGTAAGTGAGAAACAGTAGGCTTCTTACCATACCAAACTTCATAAGGAGTTAATACCTTCAAGGCTTTAGTAGGACACCGATTACTAATGTAAGCCGCCGTCATAACCGCTTCAGCCCAAAACTTGTGAGGTAGGCCCTTTGCCTTGAGCATGCATCAAGCCATCTCCATAATAGCGCGATTCTTTCTTTCGGCAACACCATTTTGTTGAGGTGTGTAAGGGGTTGTCATTTGATGATGGATACCCTTGCCTTGAAGATAAGTACCGAACGTATTCTTTATATATTCCCCTCCTCGGTCGGTACGTAAGATCTTTGCTCTACACATCTTGTTTGGAACCTCATCTGTAAGTTCAAAAGAGTCCCATGATGGACATGAAGCGATAGCATTGACAATCCGGAGCCTCTCTCCCGTGATCATCAACGGAAGAGAATATCTACTTTTTCATGACCTACAACACTTTTTGGGACTGTGTGAAGACGAGTTGCTAAGTGTGCCGCACAACCTACAAAATGGCTCTGACACTTATGATCATTTAGAGCCTGATCAGATGCTTCAGGAGTTACATCAGGCTGGGGAAGAAACAACATGCGAAATGGCGCTCACACAGATAATGGTCGAGTTAAAGAACGCTCCGCCGCCTGATCTCAAATTCCCTGTGCCAAAGCAGTATGCATTCTCTCGGCTGGAGGCTAACGGGAGCATCAACTTGGCAGATACTGAGGAATTGGATGAGGGAACACAGGTAAGACCTCTTTTATTTGGCAATGCTTCATAATTTTCATGTTTTTTAATAGACACTGAACCATCTTTAATGCAGCATGCTCTGGAGATAGATGATTATGTAGCAAGGGAAAAAGGAGCACGCAATGCAAGGGAAATTGACTCCAAAGACGCCTCCCTTGCACACTATATTGCACTGTTCTCGGATCACTACATATATTCTATAAGCAATCAATATAGTCCAAATGGGCATGAAGAATTGCTCAAATGCAAAGCCCTGTCAAAACATATCTCTATAGTTGAATTAGCAAAGGGATATGCTAAGACTTATAGTGTCTTGAGGGAGGTGGTCCTTAGTGATTTATCTTCTGGTTTTGAATCTAGACTATTGATAGCCGTTGTTGGAGGCCAACTGTCAAGAGAGTCTAGTGCATCCGTCCTTGCCTTAGAGGTCCTCAAACCATCTGTATTCGTAGATGCAAGGAAGGCAAGAACGCTAGACTTGTATAAGTGACTCCACAAATCAATATATATCTTAATTTTGATAAAACTTTTCCCCACAACTCAGTACATGTATGAATGTGTTATATTTGTTGTTGTTTTTTCGTATCTCAAGTTGCACAAATGGAAAAGGAAATGAACATGTCCCTGATCTTAAAATATCCACCACACAATATCACGATGGAGCTCAAATTGTGGCTGTTTGATCATGCAGGAGCGCGAAATTCTGGCCATTGACTCTGTCAAACAGCCACAATTCGTGCTCCATCGTGAAGCTTAAAAAACCATCTTGTACATCAAATGGACAACGAATCTACATTAAAGAATTACAAATGCTTATAAGAAAAATTTCCCAATGGGATTGTATTCCAAAACTTTGGTACATTGTATAGTATTTCTAGGGACGCTCTTAAGTTTCGTTAATCATCTTCATGCAACAGAAATATCTAATTGCTCGCACTCATCTATTGTTGCATCTAGAGGATTCCTTGTACCGTGTGCGAATACTTCCATCTGTGATAAACTGAATAGACTTACAAAGATTGTGATTGGTACGAACATGGAAGTATACACACGTTTTGATCCGAATGTGAATTTCAAAGATGATTGAAGTTCCTGCCATAGTTTTACTTTTGTGAAATCCTGGTTTGTTCTATGTATGGAAGGCCAATCTTGGAAGTCTATCTCAGGGACAGAGATACTAGTTTTCCATGCCCTGTGGACCTCTTTGGTACTTCATACATACGATCAAAAAAAAAATATCCTCCCTTGTTTTAGGTCTGATGGGACCATATTTTGGTAAATCAATTCTCCGTATGTAGCATGCACAACAACAAACTTTCCTATTAGTGATTTCAGACTTTGCCACTCTTGAACGTTGGATGCAAAAATATCTGCTGAATCACAATTAGATTGGATCTTAACAAAGCATAACTTGATAATCTATCCAATCCAGCTCAAGGCATCATCGACACGATTTAAAGTACCTACTTGGTACTTAATGTCAAACTCAAATTTTTGAACAAGTTCTTACCATATGGCCTTACATTTTCTTGGCTCCTCTACATCACATATATATTTAAGAAACTTGTTATCCATAATTGTAGTAAATCTGGACCATACAAATAATTTCAAAACTTGAATGACCACAAAAATTCGTTCTCATACATCTGATATCTATAGTGAGTTGGGTCCAACTGTGCTCAAAGGTAACCGGTCTATCATCTCATCAAATGTTTGCTCCTACAACATAGTCACTAGCAACCATCTTAACAAAGTACAATATGTTCAAATTGACTATATGGTTTGCACATGACTACAGGTTGGGCTATAGGATTTATTTGCACATGACTAAAGGTTGGGCTATAGGATTTATTTCAATTGGCATAAAACCCCCAAGGTTGCAGTGGTTTCAATTGTAGTGGTTGGAGAAATTTTTAGAAGCAGCTACACGAAGCCATATTGGAATATGCATCAACCACAACACTTTTTGAAATTTTTTGGTAAACTCTTTGGCATTTGCGAGAAATTTAAAATCCTAGGTGGTTGGAGAGTTCGTAGTTGATGCAAATCTATTTAATTCAAGTCACAACTTGCTTCTGAAACCCCATTTGAAAGACCTCTAATTTTTATTGAAAGCAGTGCTAAAAACCTAGTAGATTTGAACCATGGTACAAACTACTTGAGATATTTAATAGCTGTCTCTTGCATCTTACTTTTAAGTCAGTATGGCCAGTGGTGGTGAAGCTGTTCTGCCTGAATCTGTTAATAAGGAAGGGCCATCTGGAAATTTAATAAGAAAAAGATATCAATGAATAGAGGTTGCTGTTGACAGGAGATGAATTGATGATGACGTGGCATGAGTTGTAATCAGAAATCAACAAGCATCGTACTGTATTGGCAGAATAGTAGAGAGGCCAAGGGGCCAGAGCATACTGGGGATATTTCAAAATCAATACTTGAAAGTGTAACTGCTGGCAGAGATTGTGTTCATGGAATGAGTCACATACTGTTAGCATGGAGACAAGTGAGATTGTCATAGACTGTTAAGGATGTTCAAGTTCAGTGAGCTGTAGTTTGGTGAGACTAACAAAACAGTGCATGATTTATAGAAGATACGAATATAGGGACAAACATGCCGGTGGCTGCAGGGCAATTTACTAGCACAAGTAGGCCCGATCTAGCTGAAGTTGTGATGATAGTAATGGGCTCACCATGAACGCCCAAGTAGGCATCTTTGGGGCTGCCACTTATAGCTGTTCACAAATGGGTTCCTAGCCAGTTCCTCATATGAAAGGGAGGCTTGTGATTGGCTCATAGTTAGAAAAGGGCTTCTGGGGGTTTCATGCCGAAGTTGAGTTGCCACCATGTGGTACATGAGGCATAAGGGCAAACCCAGGACCGTTTTTTGTGAACGGCAGCAAGCTAACAAATGGAGGAGAAGGAGATGGCTGCCTGCTCAGTCTGAAAAAGGGATCTCGCACCAGCCCGACAACGCCTTTGATGGACCTGCCTGGCAAATGGTGTTGCCGCTGCACTTGCCAGGCAGATGATTTTGAAACCACCCTTAATTATGCTTTGTGATTTGGTCTTTGCAAGAAATTATGTTCCCAGGGCATGTCATACTCAAGACTTCAATACAAACCAGCAAATGAGCCCATTGGATGGGAATTTATAGGCTTACCTTAAATTTGTTTTCTTCCTTTCTTGCTCTTTCACTGAGCATTCTTTATCTTTGGACATGTAGTGGAAACTTTTTTTTGTCAGATTCAGCTGAAAGTTAGCCATTTGCAGTTAGTGAATGCAACTGCTGAAAGGAAATTATATTATTTTATTTTGATGCCATTGAGAGTTTTCAGTCAAACTAAAAAAGTGTTATTAATTGGCCAAAAATTTCGTGCGAGTATCGGATGAGGGATATGTATGGGTTTTTATTGTGAACACATTCTGATCATCCATGAGATTAATGGTATTCTGCTTGACAGGATATTCAAGGTCACCTGCCATCACTGTTGGAGCAGTATTTGTGACCAATTTGAGTTCAGGATTCAAAAAGGGAGGTGTTGACAGAGCAGAAGTGAGTGTTGAGGAAGTGGTTTTTCACAATATTTCTTGATAACGTATGCCTAAACGTCAGAAACTGTATGAGTTTCTCGTTATTAATAAGAACCCATAAGCTGAAACCCTAAACACAGGCCCTAAAAGAGAAAGGGGTCATTTGAAATGAGTGAAGGCAGCTTGTTCCACAATACAAATTATGTTTTGTGATGAGTGGATTTGCAGCTTGTCTTAATTAACTTTTGTGTTTTTGTAGGTGTACTTCCATCCTATACCTGAGCACGTCATTGATGCATTGGTAAGGGTATTGTGTCAATCTAGCATAATCTAGCAATAAAATTGTCCTGGCTAAATTCTTGCCAAGTTCATGGTTGCTTTATTGCGATTCATTGTCTTTCAGATACTTGAGGGTACTGTATTTTATGCTGCTGGTGGGTTGCTCGTGGAGCATCCACTTGTTTCCCCTTTGGTAGAAGCTATGGTAAGCCTCATATTGATACAACTGATCTAGCATGTGTTGTTCATGTGCTTTGTGGTGATAAAGCAAGAATATGGTGGGTTTGACAATGTTCTTCGTCTTGCAGGTGGGTTCATTGGATAGTGTTATGGGACTACCAAAAGACTTGACCCTTTCTCTTATTGATGAGGCTTTACAGTCAACCAAAAGTTTGTAACTTCTCATTGATTTGATTGAAGAGACAAACATACTTTTTAAATTTAATTTCTGAATATTTCAAGATTCTAAATTGGTTGTGTTTCATTAAATTGGTGCTGCATTTAGCTATCATGAAAAGGAGACTTTCCACCCTAGGAGCACTATGAATCATAAAAACAAATGTGTTCTTTTGGGTATATTTTCATGTGGATACAAGACATACATTGTCATTTGTAGCAATTAGTTTTGGGATTCTTTTCCCACATCTACTTTTACTGTCAAAGAATCTTATTGGGCAAGTGCTTTGTGTTTTCTATATATTTCACGGGGATGGAAAGGTTCAAGTTTTTTTTTTCGAGATTAGAAATATATTGTGCCATACGTTGTGAATCTCAGCAGGAAAACCATGACCACAAGTTACTTGCACATGAATAAAAGCACTTGGAAATGTTGGTGATACATACTGCAAATATTAGTAGCAAAAGCATGACTACAAGTTATTTGCACGTGAGTGAAAGCACAAAATGCATATAAAATGCATATGTCAAAAAAATTTCCTCTTTGAAAATCAGATATCCCTTTATACAAACTGTTGTTTGCAATCTGGAAAATAACAAGAAATGCATATATCAAAATTTTGTCCTGTTTTCACAAATCAAATATTCCTTCATAGAACTGTTGTTTGCAAGTAGAAAAATGACAAGCCAACACAATATTTGATTACAAGAAAAAAAAATCGGCCTTTTAGAAATACGTTATATTATATCTTCTCCTTCAAAAACTGCCTAGAATTAATAAAAAAAACCATGTCTTGTTTGCCCACCACAATATATTAAAAAACCATGTCTTGTTCGTCCCACCAAATAAACTATTTTTGTATTAGAGAAATTCATGCAAGGCAAGTATACGCTATGAGATGCACTGTCTCATCGTTTATGTAAATATTTGCTTTCTTTCTTTTTCGATTCCCTACTGAAGGTTTGATTATGCTACTTTTTCTGGTTTCCATCTCTTTCGCAGCGACCTTGGCGTAGATAAGTAGTGCACTACAACAAGACATCATCCAATTTTGACATCATGAAATGCAATGAAAGGCATGTATTCAATAGCAAAAAAAAAATTCATTTACAAAATCTAAAAATTTGTTACATGGCCAGTGCAACAAGACAGCATTTGATGTTAACACAACAAAATGCAATGAAAAGTATGTATTGAATAGCTAAACACAATCATTTATAAGATATAGTATTTGATACATGGCCATATAGAAAAAAACATGATGGGAGATAAGTGCTAGCCTTATTAATAAAACATATGGAACATTTTTTTTCCATGTCCATCCCAACATGGGCAGTCCTCTTTTATGAGGGTTGTGCTTCAAGTAAAGGTTTTCCATATGTTGCAATCAAGTCAGTGCCCAAATCGATAGCTAGACAAGGTCTCCCATATGAGATACATGCCCTCAGCAAAGGACACAATCCCCATCTTCATGCATGTACCTCCAAGAGGACACAAGTACTCAAGGAGCATTTTGATGAAATCGATAGAACGTTCTAAAGGGCCTCTCCACAGTTTTGTTGTTCCCACTTGTTCTCCACCATTTTTTGAGTGACAATGCAAAAGCATGTTGGAGCTCAAATCCAATCCTACTTTTTTTTGCAATCTTCATCTCGCTCTCCATGAATATATGAGGGTGAAATTCTGATCTATGTATGATATATGCCATAGACGCAACTATCTAAGAAAATATAACAACAAAATTATTATCATACTACATCAAAATTACAAACATCCCAAAGCTATGTTATAACAAAGAATTGTCACCCAACACCTCACCACATTTCCATGAACATTTCAAGACAAACACTCACTATTAGCTACCAAGAAGTATTATCGTAGTGTACAAGTCAATCACAAAGAAGAAAGCCAAATTGACATAGAAATATTATAGCATGAGATTATATCAGAAGGTCAACGAGCCGCGACCAATGAGCGGAAACAAAGCCCAACATATTTTACGGCGATGAGAACTAAAGCATGGCCGAGTCGGCATAAAGATTCAGATCTATTTGTAAAACAACATCAAACACCCTTAGAAGGTGCACTATACTCGTAAGCCAAAGACGTGAGAAGTAAAAATAGATCTGAAACTCCAATGGGCCAAGAATAAGAAAGGACCCTAGTAGTTTAAAATGCATTTTTGCTTATAACTTTTTAAGATAGTCAAGTTCTTATGGCACATGGATTTTGGGTGAACCAAAAACCCTAAACCTAGCTTTGTCTATAAGCAGGGATGTGACACAGTTTTGTAATCACTTTTCAATTGTAAGAATAGAGATTGAGAGAGAGATGAATGAATGCTCGATTGTTGTTTCATATTCATGCTATCACATAATAGAATGATCATTAGCTCATGCTTTCATCCATCAATTTACAAAACCAATCATTTGCAAAATAGGTGTTAGAAAACCATTTGGAGAGATCAATAGGATCCATTAGGTAGATTTACTTTCATTGCTCCCCTCCCTTGAGAAGATAAGCCTCAAGAGGAGAAGATCTAGAGCTCAAGAAGCCTAGATTTACCTAAAACCCAAAAAGAGCCAAGAAGAGAGTCAAGCATCTCACCCCTCATCTAAGCCATTCCACATCTAGATCTTATGCCAAGATTGGCACCCTTGATAGGCTTAGATCCCATTTAGATCCATAGCCTAACCCCCTCCCCATTGAATCGAATCTCGTACACACGACAACTCACCCGGTTGGAGATCCAAACCCCTACTTTTCCCTCTTGATCGCGACGATTAGGTAGGCACGAAAAGGGTCCAACACCTAGACACGCCGATAACTTACGGGGTGAACATGATTAACGTGGCATGGTTAGCAATGGAATGTATACCCGAGCAAGTTGAAGATGATTTGGTACCTCGGCGACATGCCTTTTCATACAATGAAGAAGCTGAACTGATAGATGAACATGCCCATTTGAACCTTGATTGGTATGGTATGAGAAAGATACCAGCTCAACCTCCCCAAAAATTGTTGTGACAGCTTGATTTTTATGTATCTGATTTCTCTTAAGTTTTATAAAATTTCAGTATCTAAAAGTTAGTGTAAAATCGATCCAGGTCGGATTTTGACTGGATCAGAATTTTAGTAAGTATCAGATTTTGACTGGATTGAAAAATATTAGATCTGATTTGATCCGATCCAGGGTCAAAAAATAAACCGAATTCGAGAATTTCAGTTATGACAAAGCTTGATGCGTAATCATCACTCTTGGCCTCCTTGTGTTGGATCTTCTTCTTGGACTTTGTCTTGCCTTTGCTTGAGAAGTTTGCCTTCTCATCTCCATCATATAACTTCAAGGAACCAATCCTTTGTCACAAGACTATAAAGAGCTGATGTATTTTTGATTTTGATAAGAATAGTTTTGTTGAGCAGATACTCTTGTGCTGATATTTGTGAGTAAGCTGTGGATGTTTGCTCTATGAATGAAGAAATGTATGTGCTGCTTACTATCTTTCTAGAGTCTACATTGTTTTGTAAGCTCTGTTTCCAATTAATGATGAATGATTCTATCAATCCATATAGAAATAAATGCTACTTAATGTTGGGGAAATTCGAGTGGAGTGAATCCCTATGTGCATGTGCTACGCCTATTAGGATGATGAGTCGAATGACTTTAATTTCAATGTGCTTATTCCTAGAATGAAATTTAGGGTTGGTCGATAAAATTATTATGATTAAAATCAAAACAACGAATAGATAATAATAATTAGTAAATTCTAACTTGATTAAAATCAATGATCCACACTATTTCTAATATTAGATTTTGAAATGGGAGCAATATTTTTATTCTAAAACTTGTCATACAATTAGTATTGTAGTGAAGTTCCAAAATTGGGACATACTATTTGAATGTGTTGGAAACTAAGCCCACATTTGTCTCCTTGGTGAATAACTATTTCTATTTCATGGTTCTTCCTACATGTTTATTGATTATTGATCCAAGGTCAGGTGAAACCAACTTTGTTCTATGTCTACTCATCTGATACCTGCAGGAATCACAAATTAGACAACCAAATTATTTGAAGAACATCTACAACGGACTTCCGGCTGATCTCCAGCAAAGGGTCACCAATCCTGTCGTAATATCAAGTTCAGATGTTAAGTTCACTCAAGTCCAAGGAGTGGACTATCAAGAAATTTTTAGTCCTGTCATCAAGATGCAGTCAATAAGGACTTTGATTGTGTTAGCAGTCATAGAAGACCTCGAAATGCACCAAATGGATGTCAAGACAACATTTCTCAATGGCAACGTCGAAGAGGAGATGTATACCTTCCAACCGGAAGGATTCGAACTCAAAGGCCAAGAGCACAAAGTGTGCAAGCTGCACAAAGCTATCTACAGTCTGAAACAGGCCAAAAGAGCATGGTTTGATAGAATCAACTCTCATCTCATTCAATTGGGATTTGCAAACGATTCATCTGACTGTAATGTTCATTTGAAGCATATAGGCACCAATTCAGTTCACATAGCTCTTTACGTAGATGATGCGTTTATCTTGTATAACGACACTTCTCTTATGCACACTATTAAGAGTGATCTGTCAAAGGAATTTGACATGACTGATTTAGGAACTGTCCATTCTTTGCTACAAATTCACATTACTAGAAAAAGACTTCAGAAGATGAGCTATCTTAGCCAGCAAACATATCTAAAAGGCATTTTAGAAAAATTTCATATGTCTGATTACAAACCAATTGATACTCCAATGGATCCAAGTATAGTATTGACGAAACCTACTTGTTCTGCTGTAGATAGTGAAGTACTCGACATAGGAAAATACTCTTATCATTCACTAATAGGATCTTTGATGTATGCAATGTTGTGTACTAGACCAGATTTAGCATACACTGTTAGCACATTAAGTCAATTCATGTCTAATCCTAGGATCTCTCATTGGAAAGCATTAAAGAGAGTGATGATAAATATTCAGGGAAGTTTAAATCACATTTGATGTTATGATGGAAATGCTATTTCCCCACTCGTCTTGAGAGGCTACTCCGACTCAGATTGGGAAGGAACAGTCTCTACCAGAAAATCTACCTCCGAGTTCTGTTTCTATCTGGCAGGGGGACCGATTTTGTGAAACTCAAGGAAGCATAAATCAATTGCGCCCTCTTCGACAAAGATAGAGTACATCGCAACATGTCAAGCTTCAAAAGAAGCTGTATGGATTAGGTTATTACTTCACGACCCACATCACACTCAGTTCAATGCTACCACCATTCTGTGTGACCACTTGAGCTGTATTTCATTGTCACTGAATCCCAGATTTCATGGCAAATCTAAGCACAGGGAAATCCAATATCATTTCATTCGGGAGAAAGTCTTCTCAGGGCAAGTGATCCTTCGTTACTGCTCCACAACAGAAATGGTCGTAGACATCTTCACCAAAGCGCTTCCCAGGATCAAGCATCAAAAGTTCTTCAACATGTTGAACTATCAAATCCACAAGGAAAGATGACATTCACAACTACCAACAAACAAGAGAATTTCAGTACTAAGATGCAGTTATTCATTTTGAAGTATCAAGTTTTCAAACGATTCAATGAAACTCAAGTGGCAATTGTTGCCTGATTTCTTTCATTAATAACAAATGAAGCATGCTAATTATGAAAATGGTAACTTTAAAGGCTTTAGACCTAGATCCAAATTGAGATTTGCATGTCTTGACCATTAGTGAGCTAAACAGTAGTAAATCTTAGAGCAATAACCAACAAGAGTCAAATTTTTTAGTGAAAGCTATTTCAACAAATTCAGTGCATGTTGATTGTCAAAACTATAGTAATATAGGCCCTTTTAGAAATCGCTAATTGTCTACTACGACAAAAAAATACATGTCATGTTTTGTTATCTTGGTAATTAGGATATATTACACTTTGGATACATTGAACATGTATAATGATAATAAATATGTCAGACTATTCGTCATGTGTCAATTGAGTGGAATTGAAGAGTCTACCTCTTGTCAATCATGAATATGTCAATGTTGAAATATAATATCTTTTTGCCATCTACTTGTCAATGTTGGTATGTAATTAAAAATGCCATACGCATGGGACAAAAGAAGAAATTTTACTTACTTAAATAGTATTCTTTAAAGGTTTGTTAAGCATGTAGTGTACATACACCTAGACTGGGAACAAGAAACAAGGAATCATATAAAAAAAATACTGTGTGTTTCATTTTCATTCCAAATGAAAGAGATGATGCTTCTGCATTTTAATTTCATATAACTCTCAAGAAAATGTCATCACTAGAGGAGCAATTTATGCATACTATTTTTATGCTCTACGAGTTAGATTATAGATGATCACAACACCAATAAAAGTATATGATTTTTTAGGCTGAATATTGTCATAGTTCCTTAGTAAATAGAACATGCATCCATCTTTATTAGTGCATATGTTTAAAGAGATTACTCCACAATAGTACAAAGGTTATCTAAAAGTTGAGTGCAAAAAACAATGATTGGATTGATATATGCAAGTGTTAAGTGTCAAGTGACCAAGTGTCAAGTGATTGATACGTTCAAGTGTCAAGTGACGATATGTGCAAGTGTCAAATAAATTTTTTTAGAAGTAAGTTGTAGGGTTGAAAAACACTAAAGTAGAAAATTTTACTCATTCTAGATGAAATCCAAATTATGTCTTATTTTTTCAATGTATTTCCACAAAGTTCTACTCTAGTTCTTCAATTAGTTCATACCAACAAAAAACATGACACAACTTCTCAAATAAATCATTGTAGTGATTTATTGATATTTTATGTTTTTCCCCACTCTATTTATCATGCTATCCTACTTTTGAAAGAGTGAGATTCAGCACTATTTACAAGATATATCCTCTATAATGTTAGAAATGTTTGTTATTGTTGGCTGCAATTTTTTGCACTAGTTAGTAGTTTACATACAAGAAGATATAGTGTTAGTTTAGAAAAGGACATATATTGTCATGATATGTACCACATGTTTGTATAGACTTGTTCAACATTGGTAATTTCAAAATCAATTTGCTGATGAATATTGAGAAATTAAGAATTAAAGAAAGTCTATCTCGAATGTGATTTCATACCTTAGAACTATTGTATTACACATACTAAGATACAATAGCTAAATTAATGGCCATGCTGGGGGAATAGTATTTAGAATTGAGTTGATTTTATAGAATCAAGAGATTGAATGGATAATATCATTTTAGTTTAATTGAATGACAATAGCACATGGGGTAGAAGCATTTTTGACAATTTTTATAAAGTCATGGGCATTCTATTTCTATCATATCTATAGTTGCTCACATCCATACACTAGTTTTGTTAATGCACAAGTTTCCTCATGAAATACAACCATCATATATCTCAAATTTATATGATACCACGTTGTAAGGTATCATATTTAGTAAATGGCACCCAAAACTTAAGTATTATAATGCAATTATTAGATGGCTATTGTAAGAGTCAACTATAAAAAACTTACATGAGGTAATGCAATGTGTCATGCACGATGATAACAAACCAAGAATTTATAAAATTGTGAGTGCTTCTAAAATCAAATAATACGTTAATGTCTTTCTCTAAAATTTGGCCTCTAATGCAAAACAATTGATTAGGCTTGAAAGGTAGTATACTAAGAATACAAACACACACACAATTTTCTAATAAATCAACTTGAAGTTTACATGTGGGTAACTCCATTGTCATGAGGCTCGACGACTTGTTCTTCTTTTCAGGGCACCATTTCTCTTGACCATTTCGCTCGATGCTCAAGTTTATTGCACAAGAAAAAAAGAATTTCTTTAATTGCTAGCTTGCGTGCCTTGTCTTTACCTATCAACTTCTTGTTTTTTTTCTTCTGGTGAGCCACGACATCCAATTCATCAAAAGATTTCTTCGTCTTGTTCTTAGGCTTATCTTTTTTTGGTTTGGGGCTTTTTGACAATGCAGACTTTTTTGCGACGTGACAATTGTGCTATCATAGGCTTTCGCCACACGAATAGCATCCTCCAAGGTCTGGAGGACATTACCCTTACACTAGTTTTGATAGTCGATGCGTAGTCCGAACACGAACTACCTCTGAGCCAACTTGCGATAAAAAAGCGCCTGGCCAAAAGATCGGTGAATTCTTGAACATACATTCCAATTCTCAATAGTCGATCTGATAGTTAATGAAGCAAATACATTTCTGAGTCATCAATGACAACAACGGCCTTCCAGAATTCCTTGAGGAATATGGCCCAAGTGTTGGCTTAGATGTTGATGTCAACTGATAAAAACAAAATTCTTATTAAAAGATCTCAAATTATTTAGAGAACGAAGATTGCGAGCTGTTCTTTTGTGTTGAATAAGATTATCAGTGTAGGAGTCTTAGACTGCCGTGGAAGAGAGATTGCAAAAATGATTAGGCATCTAAGACAACCATGCAATCCTCTAATGCTGATAACCTGATATGAAGAGAATGTAGAAATAACTTAGGCATTAGAGACAACCATACATTTTCTTATAATGATGTTTGCGTAAGAGGAGTGAGAGTTAATTTCATTCAACAAGAATGCAAAGATGCAGAACAGTAGTGAATTCGTATGATAATGTTGTAACACAACAATCAAATCACAATACAATTGCACTGATAAGCACATGATCCTACTTACACACTCAAATATTGCTAAAGATCTAAATATCTCTCTCTCTCTCTCTCTCTCTCTAATCACTAACTCTGAGGAGTCAGCTACTAGAAGACTTGTTCTAGTCGTTTGATCTCTGTTGGAGTATCCACATGCATCATCCACATGCCTACTCTTCTTCAATCGCTCATTTACTTATACAGCAACAGGAAGCAACTGATTAACTGATTAATTAGAACAGTTGTTATTGCAGCGTGAAGACGGAATGGTCTGTACTTGGGATTCCTTGTAAATCCGCAGATGAGTATCGCAACACTCCTTGGCTTTTGGCCTTTGCCTTTACTTAAGGGCAACCTTCGCAATTGTTGCATGTGCGGAATCTTGTGTAAAAATGCAATGTCATATTTTTCGCCTATGTCGTGTGTCAGAAATTGCATGAAAAAATGCAGTGTCGCATTTTTCGCCTTTGTCGTCTATTAGAAATCACATGTAAAAATGCAGTGTTGCATTGTTTGCAATTGTCGCCTATCAGAAATTGCATGTAAAAATGCAGTGTCACATTTCTGGAAGTGCCTAAAATGACCTAAAAACCAAGTTAGCACAAGTGTCGCAAAACACTTAGTTGCTCAGGATGGCCCGAAGGTGGAAAGGCGACAATGTTAGATTTTTCGCCTATGGAAATTCCCAAGTAAAAATGCAGACTGTAGCGACAATCAGTTCAAATATGCAGACTGTTGAGAAACAATTCGTTTTCTGCAGGTTTCATTTGAGAGAGTAAAATTGAGAGAAGGAAGAAGGGCTGTTGAGATGAGTAGGAGTTAGATTAAATTCCAACACTCTCCCTTAAGCTTACTGCTACGAACCTAAATTGCAACTGAGATTTATCATATCTACTAAAGTAGAATGTTTATCTCTAGACAATGGCTTTGTCAAAATATTAGCCAACATAATATCTATATGACAGTAACTTAGCACAACATCTTTTTTTTGAACTTTCTCTCTAAGAAAATGAAACTGAACTTCTATATGCTTAGTCCTATTATGAGTTCGTGGGTTCAGAGATAGAGCTATGCAGCTCTGATTGTCACACTGGAGTATGGTTGGACCGATCTGTGGGAATTGCAAATCCTATAGTAGCCTTCTTAGCCATATTATCTCCTTCACTGTTGATTTAGCTGCAACATATTTGGATTCTGTAGAGGACAACGAAATGCATTTATGCTTTCTGTTGTTCCATAAAATAGGGCCTTCTACAGGGAAAAAAATATAGCCTGATGTGGATTTTCTGGTATCCACATCTCCTGGCCAATCTGAATTTGAATAGGTGACTAAAATGAGTGCAACTTCTGTATTACCATTATAGATCAAAGCATAGTGCTTCGTAGCTTGAATGTACTTCAGTACTCTTTCCAGAGCCTTCCAATGTTGTAGGCCTGGATCAGACATATACTGAGATAATGTGCTCACCGCATATGCTAGATCAGGTCGTGTGCAGATCATAGAATACATTATAGATCCTATGACAGATTGATAAGGATACCTGCACATTTCTTGCTGATTTGCCTGAGTTCTGGGGCACATGTCTTTGGAGAGCTTGAATCTTGAATCCATGGGTGTGTCTATCGGTTTGCAGTCCTCCATGCCATATCTGCAAAGTATATTGGTTAGATAGGACTCTTGGCTTATAGTGATCCTTCTACTTGCGCGATCTCTGCTGATCTCCATACCGAAAAGGTAATGAACTGGGCCTAAATCAATCATCTCAAATTCTAATGAAAACAGAGATTTGGTTTCCTGTAATAACTAACTTAGATTGTTGATAATTAAGGAATCATCAATGTATAACCATTTTGTTATGATGCATGTATAAGATTGAATGCATGTTTTAGTGACCTAGTATTTGGTGCCAAACATGGGCATCCGAATTACTCACAGAAAGTGCATAATCGTGACTCAAGATATACAAATTTCCTTCTCTGTGTGCAGAGAAGGAAATTTTTGATAATTAACTGATCTGAATTAACTAATAACTGATTTGAATTGCTTCCATAAAAAATAGTACATCGACTAGCAGTAAACAAAGCTCTATAGCCTTGATCAATGATCTTGCTAATAGACAATAAGTTCTTTGTTAAATTGTGTACGTAAAGTACACCATTTAGCTGTCTAGTGATGCCGTCAGAAAACTGGAGTCAGACAGTGCCTTGGCCTTTGACTTTGTGAGAGTTTGAGTTGCCAAAGAAAATGTACTTTGAGTCCGTTGTTGTGAGAGTAGAGAAAATGTTCTTATATGGTGTCATGTGCTGTGAAGCACCCGAATCAAGATACCATTGATAGACATCTCTAATTGGTTGGTCTTTTACCATCAGCGCCTTGTCATCCTCTTGGGAATCTTTAATAGCGTTAGAACCTCTGTCTTGGTGCTACTGCATCTTCTTCCTCATTTCATTGTGCTTAAGGATGTGACAATCCCTAATATCATGGTTTGATCTTTTGTAATATCTACAAAAGAACCTAGTCTTAGATGGCTGTTGCTGTCTGTGTTGTTGTTGTTGTTGCATTGAATCTGACTGCTCTGCCTTTGTTTTCTTGTCCTTGAAATTCTTCTTCTTGGACTGATGTTTATTATAGTACAATTCCATTGACTTGATACTCGTTGTGAATAAGTTTTTTCTGTTGACTTCTTCCTGCAACAGACTTGCTGTCAGCTTCTGGAGAGACAACGTAGGAGTATTCTCAAAAGCAACACTAGATTATCATAGGAGGATGGAAGACTGGCAAGAAGAGACATCGTTGAGTCTTCTTCTGATATAGGAGAACCTATTACAGCAAGTTGATTCAGCAACTGTTTGAACTCATTTAGATGATCGCTGATTGAGGTGCCTTCACTCATCTTGAGTGTAAGGACCTTCTTCCTCAGAAAGAGATGAGTCGATACATCTGAAGTCTCGTAAATACTTGTTAGGATATTCCACGCTTCTTTGGAGGTGGTGCTGTTTGATATATGAGCAACCTGAGTGTCTTTCAGATTCAAGGATACAATGGCAAGTGCTTTGTCATCCTTTGCTTCCCATGCTAGATGCAGTTCAGCTTCTGCTGGTTTGGCTATTGAACTGTTTATGTATCCCCAAAGCTCCTTCTTGATTAAGATCATCCTCATCTTGAACTTCCACATGTGGAAGTCATCTCTGTTGAATTTGTTGATCAACCGGATCTCTGAGGTTGAACCTTCCATTGTAATTGAGTAGCAGAGATAAAACACGAACATAATGAACTAGCTCTATAGAACAAGAACGTATTAACTTCTATTATGAATCCTTAACTCTAGTAATCCAATACACCAGTGCTCTGATACCAATCTGTTGGCTTAGATGTTGATGCCAACTGGTAGAAACAAAATTCTTATTAAAGGATCTCGGATTACTTAGAGAATGGAGATTGTGAGCTGTTCTTTTGTGTTGAATAAGATTATCAGTGTAGGAGTCTTAGACTGCCATGAAAGAGAGATTGCAGAAACAATTAGGCGTCTGAGACAACCATGCAATCCTCTAATGCTGATGACCTGATATGAAGAGAATGTAGAAATAACTTAGGCGTCAGAGACATGCATACATTTTCTTATAATGATGTTTGCGTAAGAAGAGTGAGAGTTAATTTCTTTCAACAAGAATGCAAAGATGTAGAATAGTAGCAACTCCGTATAATAATGTTGTAACACAACAATTAGATCACAATACAATTGCTCTGATAAGCACGTGATTCTACTTACAAACTCAAATCAATTGCTAAAGTCCTGAATATCTCTCTCTTTCTATAATGACTAACTCTAAGGAGTCAGCTACTAGAAGACCCATTTTGGTCATTTGATCTATGTTGGAGTATCCACATGCATCATCCGCATGCCTACTCTTCTTCAATCGCTCATTTACTTATATAGCAGCTGGAAAATCTTGCATTATTCTAGCTTTACATTTACAAGATCACCTAATAGTTGATTACTTGGGATCCCTTGTAAATCTGCAGACAGTCGTTGCGACACTCCTCGGCTTTTGGCCTTTGACTTTACTAAGGACAACCTTCGCAATTGTCGCATGTGTGGAATCCCATGTAAAAATGCAGTGTCGCATTTTTCGCCTTTGTCGCTTGTCAAAAATTGCATGTAAAAATGCAGTGTCACATTTTTCGCCTTTGTCACCTATCATAAATTGCATGTAAAAATGCAGTGTCACATTTTTCGCAATTGTCCTCTGTCAGAAATTGCATGTAAAAATGCAATGTCGCATTTTTGGAAGTGCCTGAATACACGCATTTGTTCAATATGGAGCATGAACAACACAAGTAATTACAACCTTAATGGCACAACTTCCGATGCTCAATCTTCCGCTCTGTTGCTCTGATTTCCGAAGGGAAAACAAATATCGTCAGTCCTCTTGTTTCTAAAAATTATTGCTTCCTCTTTGTGGAGGGAACTTCTTTCCAAACTGGCAACTTGGTGTTGGAATTTAGTCTAACTCCTACTCATCCCAACAGCCCTTCTTCCTTCTCTCAATTTTACTCTCTCAAATGAAACCTGCAGAAAATGAACTATTTTTCAACAGTCTGCATATTTGAACTGATTGTCACTTCAGTCTGCATTTTTACTCAGGAAATTTCATAGGCGAAAAACCTGACACTGTCGCCTTTCCACCTTCGGGCCATCCTGAGCAACTAAGTGTTTTGTGACACTTGTGCTTACTTGGTTTTTAGGCCATTCTCTCAATTGCTTTTCTCAGCTCATTCACTCAGTCAGGTTGAATCACGGACGCCTTCGACTCCTTAGCATTCAATCAGACGACGATTGTCTCTGACGCCCGAGGAACGAATGCTATCTTTCTGCACTATCACATCGCATTCTGGATTGAACTTCACTTTTAAATTGATCAATAGTAATTGCACATACCGCTTTCCCTCTTCGGTGAACTATACTCAGACTATAAAAATCGTTCGAGTATGACATTATTCCAACGGTCCTTAAAGCATGAGCTGTGATCCTATTGGGCATTTTCTATCTCTTCCTCCTTGTCAAGATCGTTCTTGCTAATAGCCAGTAGCAGCCCACATCGAGGGAGTCGTTCTGCACTATCGCTCATCCTCCTCCAACCCATAGGTGGTATCAGAGCTATCAGATTAAGCCGAGAGGTTATTCTATTTCAATTACTATCAGTTCGATATGTCTCATCGTTTTGCGGGACTTTTAATGGCGCAGGGCTTAATAGTCAAGTTAGTGAATAAAAGGGGTGGTCCAAATTCAAGTTCAAATTGGTTCCCTCCAATTTTTGAATGGGTTCCCTCCACTTTTTGAAACTTAGGGTAGAAATTGGCCAATAGGATTTGAGGCCAAAGCCCTAAGATCCACTATATATAGTGGTAAATTTGAATCATTTGTACATATTCTATTCATTTCAATACAAGCAGGCTGGCCCTCTTATGGAATGTCCTTGCTCTTCATCTTTCCTCCTCTATCTGTCATGTTTTCTTTGGATATGCTAATTGTTGGATTTGATGCTTATTGGGATTGATCATTCTTATGCTTTTTGTGAGAGAGAAAGGGAGAGAGAGAAGAGTAAGTCTCTATCATTGTTGTCGATATAGTGTTAATGGATGTAGTGTTAATGGATCTTAGTGTTAGATATGAATCATATGCATTTGCTGGATTATGAAATATGTTATCGCTCTCATGGGAATGAATCTCCGCATGACAACTAGTTAGTCTTCTTCATCTCCTTGTTGATGCTTGTGTGCTTGGATCTAGGGTTGAGGGTGGATAGGAAATATCCACTACAATTTTGGCACCGTTGCCGAAGAGCTATGCCAATTTTTCATTTTCAGCATGTTTATGATGGTTAGCTTGCATTTAGGCATCTTGGTTTTGGCATGCTAGGGTTAGCTTTGCATTATGGATGTGATTTGTGAGAGTTATGTCAAAAAATGTTAAAAAAATGAGTGACTATATTTTGTCTTATCTATTTCATTTCGTGCTCTTTTTTATTCAATTTTCACCCAAATTTTTGTTCTCTGTAATTCGATCTGAATAGGAAGGATTGTAAAGCATTAAAAGTGCTTTCTAGCCATATAATATTTTTTTTTGGTTTCTATTTCGTATTGAGCAAGTTACAAGTTTTTGAAGTTGGCAACAAAATTCTGTAAACTTGTCAAAAACCAAAAACTTCTAGATTTTTTTATTTTTCTGTCTTGTTTGATCCATTTTTTTTTGCACTACCTTTTATTTTCTATAATTCGATCTGAATAAATAAAGTTGTAGAGCATTCAAAGGGCTATATGGAGATATAATTTTTTCTCATTCCGTTAAGTATTGAGGAAGTTACAAATTTTTGAAAATGTCAAAAAAAAGAAATTGTGTAACCTTGTCATTAGCTTCAACAATGTCATTGCTAGCAACTGCACCTATCTGCAAGGATCAAAATCAACACATTATCTTGGGATCTTTTTTTGGATGGTGTCGACTACCCATCTGTCAATGAGCAAGGTTATCATGAATGGCCACTGAACCCATATGGCTATTATTGAAAATTTGCATTCAAGCATTGAGGTTGGTATCGTGGGACCGCCACCAGTTTTGGTGGGGGATACTATTGGAGGGTTTGCGGATCCCAAAGCAACTCTAACCATAGTTAATAAGTGAGGGATTTGGAACCCTGCTTGTGTAAGTCCCAACACGATGATCACATAGTTAATTGATTAGTTAAAAAATAATAAAAGGACTTTAGGCCTTTTTGCGGGATTTTTAATGTCGCAGGGCCTAATAGTCAAGTTAGTGATAAAAGGGGTTCCCACCAAAATTCAAATTCAAATTGGTTCCCTCCAATTTTTGAATTTTTGAATTTTTGAAACTTAAGGTAGAAATTGGCCAATAGGATTGGAGGCCAAAGCCCTAAAATCCACTATATAAATGCCCACTACAGTAATACTTCATCTTTTTCATCATCCAACAAAGTTAGAATTATCAATAAATTCAACGGTTCAAACTTCTACATCTGGAAGTTGAAACTCAGGATGATGCTTACAGATAGAGATCTTTGAGAGTTATAGATGAGTTTGACCCAAAACTAGACGACGTTGATTTTGAATCAGCTAAGGCATGGAAGATCAAGGATGCATCAATGACACTGAATCTGGCTGATTCCCAAATATTCCACGTTACCACTTGCAAGTCCTCTAAGGAAGCATAGATTTGTTGTCAAATCTTTATGAGACTCAAGATGTGACCACTAGGTTACACCTTAGGAAGAAGTCCTTTACTCTCAGAATGTCTGATTCAGCAGCTATCACCACCCACATCAATAGCTTTAAATCTTTACTAGATCAATTGTCAATTGTAGGATGTGCTATTCAGGATAGTGATGTTGTAATGACTTTATTTCTTCTTTGCCAAAATCTTATGAGCACTTTGTTGTAATGATCTCCACTGAACCCGATCTGACTCTTCAAAAGGTCATCGGTCACCTTCTTCAAGAAGAAATGTGGAGACAGACCAGCGATCTATCCGTCAAAGATAAATCTCTGGTATTATACACCAAGAAGAAAAAATTTCAAAGGCAAGAATAACATGCAAAAACAACAGCAGCATAAGCCTCAACCTCCCCCGCAGTGGATCCAGACGACGACTCTTTTGCAGATATTGCAAGAGGTGAACCACGCCATAAAAAATTGTCGCATTTGAATCTACAACGAGGCAAAGAAGCAACACCAACATCCGGACTCTACCAATGCAGCAAAAATCAAGGAGCAAATCCCTGATAATGACAAACCATCAAAACTATTAATGGCTTTGAAAAGTCATCATACAGATTATGACATCTGATATCTCGATAGTGGCGCTACCCAACATATGACTTTTCGAAGAGAATGGTTTACTAAATATGTAGCTTACACCAGAGACAAATTCATCTACCTCGGAGACTCTAGCACCATCTCCATGAAAGACAAAGGAACAGTAAAGATCATGTTTGAAAATGTATTCTTCATTTCTATTTCAAATGTCCTTCATGTACCTCAGTTATCTAAAAATCTCCTATCGATCTCTAAGATAATTGATGAGGGCTACGTTGTTACCTTTTCTTCTAAACACTATACAACCTTTGACAAAGATGCTACTCTGACTACATGCACTCGAATTAGGAACTTATATGTACTTTCTAACTCCAGTGCATTAGCTACTACTTCTAATAAAAATGTAAACGATCAACCATCACTATGGCATGCTCGATTTGGGCATATTAATACAAGATCTCTTTCTTACATGCATTTTAACAATTTAGTTAATGGATTGAATTTTTCTCTTTCATTAGATAGAAATGATATGAAAAATGCACTCAGAAAATGCAAATTCCAGCTAGAACTTTGGTGACGAACTGATAAAAAAATTACTGAACGATTCGCGAAACTCGAATTATTTCTATTCGAGAATAATTCATGTTGGATCAATCAGGCTCTGTAGCACAAGGAAATGAAACGAGACGAAATCTAGATGAAAACGAAACGAATCAAAACTCAAATGAGCCCTAACATTGATTCATGCTGGAAGCATAGAGATCGCGAAACGACAAGAAATGAAACGAAGCGAAAGAATTCGCGACAAGTTCAATCAAGCTCTGTGATGAGACGAGACGAGACGAAATAAGACGAAATGAAACGAAACTTAAGTGAGCTCTAAAATTGATTTACCCTTATAGCCAAGTGATTACGAAGTGAAACACAAAGCGAAAGGATTCGCGAACAAGATCAGTTTGTCAGGAATTCAGATATGATTGCTGGTCACTGTCGGCTATATCATTCCTACAATCCTTCAGAGTGTAGACAGACACTGCTGATCTACGTTAACAAATTAATATAACATTCAACAATATCAAACCAAAGTGTGGAATTAAATAAACAAGTGAATCAGATACACGAATAGTAGCAGAAAAAAATACATTCGAGATCATACAATCATTTAGAATGATAATGTGCACAATAGCTACAATATTATCTATTGATCTTCTGATTTTTCAAGCATTGTGCGACAGATCCACATAGTGCATTGGCGTGAGAGAAATACAGTTCTCTCACGAATCATGTCTTGCTTACTAGCAGACTTCTGGATCTATAGATCCTTTGCAAAATTGTCTCGCTCACAGGTGGACATGTATTCTGTATTTTTTGTCTTTTTCTGACTTCTTGTCTTGCTTACAGTATTATGCATCAAACAGAAAGTATATAGTTCAAACTTTTTCGTGTCACGTCATGTAACTTCCAGATTAGAAAGATTAAACATCTACAACTAATCATGAATTACAAGAGTGGCAGATTAGCCGTGATCTAGAGTACTTCTGCTGATGTCATAATATCAGATCAAATATTTCTACCCCATAGTATTGGCTGATCTTCTTGGCCGTTCGTGGACCAAGAATGATTTTGTGTCGCGGAACAATTTCGTGTCGTGTGTCGCAAAATTGTTGCAAACGATTTCGTTTCTTGTGTCTTTTCTGTCAAAAATAGAGTGGAGGGTTAGCAAGGCTTTGGCACTAGAAACATTTTGTTTTTTCAAGAAAATCATTTTTCTGTGAGTCTTGCATTTATGGCAAACATTCAAGAAGCAGATTCTCCAGAACACATTCCATCAAGACAAAGCATGTACTAGATCTGTGCATTTTGATCTTTGCGGTCCAATGCCAACTCCATCCTTGGGAGATGCACTTTACTTCATCACCTTTATAGATGACTATTCGAGATGGACGACAATCATGTTCATAAAGCATAAATTTAAAGCTTTTGAATGCTTCAAGAGATTCAAGGCCATTGCTAAAACTCAAACATCTAGAAAGGTGAAAGCACTCCGACGTGATGGTGGTGGTGAATACATCTCAAATGAGATGACCGACTATCTGGCCGAGTATGGCATTCGAAGACAATTTGCAACTTCCTATTCACCTCAACAGAACAGAATTGTAGAAAGGAAGAATTGAACGCTATTTAATTCAGCCAGATCTATGCTACATCAATATCACGTATGGCATGGACACAAACCTAGTGTTAGCCATCTAAAAATATTTGGTTGCATATGATTTGTTCATGTTCCTAACCAGCTTAGGAAGAAATTGGACCAAAGGTCCAATAAATGCATTTTCATTGGCTATCTTGATGAACAATAAGCTTACAAAGTTTATGATCCATCCACCAATGCAGCATTTGTTTCAAGAGATGTAATCTTCAAGGAGGATGCATTCTACGACTTCAAACAACCATCGACAAATGATGTTGTGTCATTTCATCCTATCTTACACAACATTGAATCTTCCACTCATGATGTCCCTTCTACAGAACCTGCAGCTGAAGAAATTTGAGCTACAGAAGCTGAGCAGCTGACAATACTTGTCGAGAGACCAGATCAAGCTGGCTCGAGCAAGTCTGGACAAATTCAAGAAGAGACACCATTCGAATCTGGTCAACCAATTGTTTGAAGATCTTTGAGATCTCGAACAGTTTCTGAGAGAAACAGAAAGCTCTCATGGATGGATCTTGAAAATATTTAGCTCTCATGGATGGAATCTTGAAAATACATAGCCCTCATAGATGGAATCATTAATAACCTTGAGAATGATTTTTTGTTTGTTTTAAGATTTTGTGACACACACTATGTACGATAATGGGTGTTTGTTGGCCCATGGTGAAGATATATTGGCTTGTCCTCTTGTCTCGCCACTACCATGATTTGACAAGAGGACTTGCCAATATATCTCTACAATGGGCCTCCAAACCATTTTCTTATACTTCATTAATACACATCTATTTATTTTCTTAAGTTGAAGGTCAAAGTGTACTTACGATTCATTGATAATGAAGATGGAATCTGGGTGACAAACATGATATACTAAAAAGACCCAAAAGGGCCAAATGTTGGGTGGTAAAGAAATAGTTTTTGAGAGTTTTCATGCCATCAATATATCCATATTGGTGCTAAAAACTCCATCTTGTTGACAATATTTGTCAAGATGTGTCCCAAATGTAGGAATTTCTGCCTTCCAATTTCAACCTCTAAGAATATTGTTTTATGAGCTTGTTGTTGACCGAACAAAGTCTCAAAGAAATTCAAAGAAGCTCACTTAGGTGGAGGGAGGAGATCTCTGGCCGCATGAAACATTATTAAAAAGGAAGATTACCCAATTCCACATGAGCTACTAAATAGACAAAAAATATGTTTAGTTACCTCGATGAAACCAACAAATAAGTGTAGAGGCCCAACATCCCAGAAAAGCAAATAGAGTAATGGAAGTTGTGCATATAAGACTAACACCTCCGAAAGAGATGAGAAGTGAGACTTTTTTCTTGACAAATTGTTTGTCAGATGTACCAAAGGTTCTTGAAAAAATCACGCAACCTAGAATATCTAATGAAATATTATTGAATTTTCGCAACAAATCCAAAACATCTAGAGAGAGAAAAATAGAACCTGGCAGTAGAACAAAACATTGGGTGATGATGCCTGAGGCAATTTGAGCATTGCCAAGCTGTGGTAGCAAATTAAAGTGGCGAACATGCAGATCTAAAGTGTCCGGCAAAGAAGAAGCCACTAAGTTAGGGGTACCTATAATAAATACAGAACATGAGTGGATCCGTGCTGAAACTGCTTTAGCAACAGGAAGTCCCCGAGGACACCAACCCATGCACTTAGAGGGATTCACCATAAGCCCCAAAGTTAGGTTGTTGAGAAAAATGTAGGAAATATGGGAGGACCATTAATAGCTCTCACAATATGAGTGTCATCAACAATAGAGGGAAACAAACAAGATGAAAAAGCAATAGGAAGCTTGTAAAGCTTGAAAGTGTGCCAAAGCAAAAGGATGACCACCCTTGGTGTTATCAACATAATAAAATAATCGTAACATCACTTGAACAAGAAGAGGCATGACCAAAAACAAAGACGAGAACATTATGTTATACTACAAAGGCCTTGCTATGATATTGGTATTTTTGTTGTGAATGTAAGAAAATACAAAATTTTTATAATAGAATGTCATTGACTATGATTGGATGATATATAATCATCTTATTTTTAAATTAATTGTCTCATGACTATGGCATAGTAGTTGACATTTTTTTTCCTTATCTCAATGATTGAGCTTTGTTTCAAAGTGTGTGCATGGATGGGGAGATACAAAAACAAAAATTAGAAACATGTATTAAACAATTTTTTGATTACAGTTTGGTAGTTTTTATTAATGTTGATTATAGTGGTTTATGATGTTTTTTTTATGTTATATGAGTTTGCAGGTTATCTAAAAGCGTCATCCACCACTAATCACACCATCTATTTGATATAAGAAAAAAGGATATCAAGACTAGTAAAATACAATATCATTAAAAATATATATTCAAAATGCCAATATAAGTTTATCGCTTTTAGAATATTCAAGAACTTCAATGACCAACTTGAACGCACAGTCTTGCCTTTTCAAGGCAAGGCCATAAAAAAATCTTGAATACATTCTTACATCAAGAGTGTATCACTGTGAAGCAACTTGCACTTGTCTTGGAAAGTTGGCTTGGTAGGTAGTAGTATCCTCTCATTAAGGTCTTGGTCATAATTTCAAGTCCTTCTAGTTTTGGAGTTTGATGCTTACTAGCATTGTTGGAATTTGCCATTTCTAGTTGCTTGTCATGCAATTATGACTTGCGAAATGATTTCTTCAATCACAGATTTGAGTTCACTTGAAAATCTTGGCTTTGGCAAGTGAGAATATTGGCAAATACTCCTCGTTCCAATTCACCTGGTTAATCTAAATGGATTGCTGGCACATGATTGGCCCATTTCAGTTCTTGCAATCTGAACAGTCAGTTTCCTTAAATTAACCTTTACAAGTCTGCATGTCAAGCAATGCCCCCAAATAAATACAACAAGGTGATCCTATGTGATATGTCTACAAGTTGAAAGGGTAGAGCAAAACACCACCCTAAGTTGGTTGTTTCACGGGACTGCATGCCTTAACTTTCAACCCTCCAACCCCCATACGACAGTGTGATGCATTTCGTTATTTGGGAGCTAGGGTCAGGTAGGAGGTTCTAACATTGAACTCAGGCTTGCATTTAGCTCAACCGGAGACTGAATGCCATGGGTGAGAAATCTCAAATGGCATAAAGAAATTAGTGCAATCAAGGTGTGCATGTTTGGACTTCTTCACCCAAGCCAAGGCTCATTGTCCATTGCTTAGTCTTTTGATGATGACGTGTTTGTGTGTTGAATCTTCATCTCCATTAGAAATTGGACTATTCTTCCCCCCACAAGGAAGGAAGGTCCAAGGGCAGCTCACCACACTTTCCTTTATACTTTTGCCTCTGCAAATTGCAAGGTTTGACGGGCTTGGACGGCTCCTGACGTCACATGAGGTCAGCAGTTCCTGCCCCTTTGGAAATATTTGATCACCAGCTAAAACGGCAGCCCACTTTAGCATTGCCCAGTCCCATATCCACCACCCCATGTTTGCCACGTGTCATTGCAATGTCTCAAGGATGATGACACGTGGAGATGTGACACGTGGCGTATATCGAAATGAGCGGAGCTGAAATGTTGTGATGTGTTTAAGGGTCAGAAAGGAGAGAGAGACGGGGTCAGTGCCAAGTCGAGAAGGGTGGAATTGTACTGTTCCACCGTTGGATACTTCACGTCTCCTGTAGTACTAATCTAACCGTTGACCAGGCAAGCTGTGACACGTGGCGAAAATCCTACAGGGCGGCCTGAAATGGATGGTGTGTCATTTACCTGGGCAAAGCAAAGAGAGAGATAAAAAGAGAGATGGAAAGGATCGGGAGAGAGAGAGGGAGAGAGAGAGAGAGTGAGAGGAAGAGGAAGGAAGAGGGTGTGATTTTGAAGCTGGGTTTTTGATAAAAATGGCGAACATTACGAATTTCCTGTGGAAGGTAGAGGAGGGGGTGGAGAATCCCGGAGTTGGAAGGCCTTCTAAAGGCCCTGTGTACAGGAACATTCAATCCAAACATAGTCTGGCTACTCCCAAGCCTGGTGTAACCACCTGGGTCTCCTTCAGGTGCTTGCTTCTGCTTTCATTCATTCATCCATTTTATCACACAAAGATCCAGCTTGTCTCCATGATCACACAAAGACCCAATCCTGTTTCCATTGTCACAGTACAAAATTCAGGTGAAATCCAGGTAGCTGATGCAAAAACATAAACTAAAAGCTGTAACTGCATCAACAATCTGCAGATGAATGCAGCATCATTGAGTTTATATGGCATTGATGAATATAGCGTCAATAAATTCAATATAAATTCACTCATATGAATGAATCTATATTAAGTGAATCAATTTGATCATAATTATGCGTTTGCTCATTCATGTGATTGAGAGCAAGTAATGAAACGGTCTCCATCTTCAGATCTCTTTGGATGCAGCTCTAGCAGAGAAAACTTCATCCTGTGCTGGTAGCTGGTAGAGGATACCATTACATAAATTGATTTACACTAGCTTTTATTTTTCAATGGGTTTGCCTCATGGTTCCTCCAAACATAACTATTGGTATTTATTTGTGTTGCTGCAGTGAGACTGTTAAGAGGTCCCCAAACAACAATATGCTTGGTCACCGAGAAATTGTGGATGGAAAGGTGAACATGCACTATTTGTTGCAGTCACTCTGATCTAGCATAAAGCACACATATTGCACCATGTATTTGAAGAAGTCAAAGAATCTACAGAATCACTGTTACCAAAAAAAGGACCATTTCTCAATGCCGTTTGATGACAGCGATATTGAACAAAGTTTTCCCTCATTTTCTTTCTTTGTGGTTCTCGTTTCACCCTTCTTGATTTTTGTGTTTATTTCCATGGCTGCAGGCCGGCAAATATGTGTGGCAAACATATCAGGAGGTATATGATGAGGTTCTTCATCTTGGCTCAGCTTTGAGAGCTGCTGGTGTCCCCCCGGTTGGTTTCAGATCTATTCGTTCCTAAAAACGCATTCGTCTTGTTCCAAATACACCATTTTCACAATACAGTAGCACATCAATGCAAAGACTGGATAGATTCAGAAACATCGATTTCTACCTGATCAGAGTACAAAGTTAAGCTAGTTAAAAACTAGCAAGTGACAATATTGGGAGAAGTAATCAGAGGCTTTTATTGGACCTTTAATTACAAAGTTAAAGTTCTATTGCTGTTGCAGAAAGGTCGGTGTGGGGTCTATGGTGCCAACTCCCCGGAATGGATGAAGGCTCTCCAGGTCTGCTACGTGATAAAGAACTAAATTTTTCTTAACAATTTTCTTCCTAATGTTGCATCCTCTCTGAATCTAATCAATTACCCACAAAAAAGATGGGGTAGTGCGTCTTAGACTTAAATCTTTCAGCAATTACGTTATCTTTTTCTTGGTCAAGGTACTTCCTTTACCTAGAGAATGCATCTATGCTGCCTATTCAAAGGATCCCGCTCTGGAAAACTGCCACATCCTTAAGTGTTTTGTTCCTTTTAGCATATGTTTCTACTTACAAGCAGCCCAACTGCTAGAAAAATTCTATGTTGCTGTCTTCAATCCGACATTTTTCTATTTAATATTGGAGGTCCATCTGCATCTTTTCCTTCTGTTGTGCTATAAAGATAAGTCAAATATATTGATAATTTATATAATAGAAAAAGCAATTGCTGATCAACAGAAAGAGTTCAGCAGCAGAACATAAAATCATCACCTTCTGCAGTAGATGCAATGTTCTTCAAGCACAAAAGGGTATCTCTGCAGACTTCAGTCCTTTTCCTCCAGGATCATAAGCTTTCTAGTGCATTGTCATTCTCATGAAAGATGACCATGGTCTGATAACTATTCTCCATGGTTTCAGGCTTGCAGCGGCCAGTCTATATCTATTGTTCCTCTATACGACACGCTTGGTATTTATCTGAATCCTTCAATGACCATTAAATCGTTTTGCCTGCCATCGCATAATCTCTTTTGATTCAGTTCTGTTATTTTCGAAAAAGCAAGATTTTGGATTAAAGATCTTATCTTTCTTCAACACACGTGTTGCAGGAGCTGATGCAGTGGAGTTCATCATTAAGCATGCTGAGGTTTCAATTGCATTTGTCCAACAGTCCAAGCTTCCAGCGGTAAATACCAAGGAAAATTTAGCTCTTTCGTTGATTTTTTAGGATTTCTCTTCTCTATGCTTGATTTTTAGAAGCAGGCATACGAGTTGTGGGGCCTCTTAGTTGCACTCCTGTTTTCTAAACTTGATTTACATGAAGGCATGGAAAGGAACATTTTTCAGTGCTTTTCCTGAAACCAGGTCCAGTCAACCCAAGCGTGCAGAATTTCGTATAGATCCGGTGTGAAGTTGCGTTCCTATATGAAAAAATTATGAGCTTATGTTTCAGAAAAGAATATTATTCTTTCTTGTTTCCCATTTTGGCATCCTTCTCAATCTATTTCTCGTGATGATTGCTTCATTAACCATATACATTTACTTTTTGCTGTAAGTCCAGGGGTATGAAGAGCTACCTATATTGATTGCGATTGTTTCATCCATCTCTACTCTCTCAAAATTTGAAATGTAAATTGTTTTTAATAATATCTTGGGATTGTGATCCTTGCAGATTCTGAAAACTTTCCCTAATGTGTCCAGCATTTTGAAAAGTAAGTAGCAGCATGACACCCAAAAGTTCACCTTCTAGAAGCTGTATCGTAAATTTAACTCATAGACATTTTAAAAAAGCAAACGATTCATAACTTCTTGTGTGTTGTTTGATTTACAGCAATTGTCAGTTTTGGTGAATTTTCTGAGGAGCAGACAGAAACAGCCAAGAAGCAAGGAGTCACAACATATTCATGGAAGGAATTTATGGAGTTGGTGCGTATACGTCTCTAGAATCTCAGCTAATGTAGGAGCTCTCTTATAGGCTCTCTTTTATAAGAGCTTCAAGAATAATATATTTTTTGAGAAAGGCTAATCTAGTGTATCATTCTCAGGGGGTGAAAAATCCATCAGAATTCACAACACCAACACCTGAAGATATTTCCACTATCATGTACACAAGTGGAACATCCGGGGATCCAAAGGGTGTCATCTTGACACATGAATGTCTCACAAGTGTGGTGGCTGGACTTGATAGTTTTTTTAATGATGGGCCAATTAAGTTTGTAAGTTCTCCTGCAAGCCAATTAAATACAATTTTCAAATGTATTGCAGTACAAGTCATATAAGCCCTGCGCGGCGTGAATGGATGCCATTATGAAGTGAAAGTGTCATCCTATATGCAAAGAACACAGACTAACTAATAAATTATCCGGCATCATGTAGGCAGATGAAGAGGCTGTTTACTTCTCTTTTTTGCCTTTGGCACATTCTTTTGATCGCGCCCTTGAGGAGTTATTTGTCTCCAAAGGCTCCTCCATTGGATACTGGCAATGTGTAAGTAGCAATTGACATAAACTCCTTTTATAATTGGTAATATCTACTTGATTTCTATCATCACTGTCACTACCTTGTGCAGGATGTCAGGATTCTGTTGGAAGACATGGCAGAACTGAAGCCAACCTTCCTCGGATCAGTTCCTCGAGTACTTGATCGAATCTATCAAGGTATTTTCATTGCTATATATCAGTGATGATACCTCATGTGAAGTCTTAAATGAGTACTGTAACTGAATATGAAATTTGACTAAACTCTCCACCATTAGCTATCTTTCAGGTATCCAGGCGAAAACATCAAATGCTGGTGTACTCCAGAAAAGACTTTTCGACATTGGATACAAACAGTAATGTTTTAATCATAACTTGTGATTATATCGACAGATCTTAGCAGTTTAGCTGGGCAGGCTGTGTATTTGACTGCATATAAAGGTGATGCTGATTTACACTCTGTTCTTTGTGATCCACTATATTTTCTTCTGAACTGCAGCAAGCTTATCTGGATGCAAAGGGGTTACAAGCACACTGAAGCATCTCCATTATTTGACATGCTTATTTTCAGCAAGGTACATTGTTTTAGCATTTCCATAGCTTACTCTTGCTGCTATAATCACAGCAATACAATGGCCAAGGCCTTTAAACTGGATTTCTTAACAACTTGACTCAGACACCAATTTGCCAGATGGGTTTACCCGTTTAACTCTCAATAAGCAGAACTGTGATTTTTGTTTCTCTATTCATGCCCACATCCAAGTTTTCTCGCCATATTGGGATTCACAACTTACAACCTTGATCCAATTCACTTCTTTTGTTTTATTTCATTTTCTCTAAGTTAAATCTTTATTGGCTGAATGCAGGTGAGACAAAGCCTTGGAGGCCGGCTTCAAATGATTGTGTCTGGTGGAGCACCCTTGGCCAAACATGTGGAGGAATTCTTGAGTGTCGTTACTTGCGCTTCAATTGTCCAAGGATATGGTAGAATCTCAAAACCTCTGATGGGGATAAGTCTTAACACAACAAAATATTTTAACATAGATCTTTTATGATGAATTTAGGCTATCGTAATGTCAAATCAGACAAATCAGCAAATGGGTACACATGACTCCCCTTTTGAATTGGCTGAAAACTGCATGTGCAAGATTGATGCAAGTTACTGTAAAGAAATAGCCTGATCAAGGCAGTGATCACACCAAGCAAAAAATGACAGCAAAACCAACCAAAATGCAACAAATAATAATCCATTATCCAGAAAAGAAGCTGTTTATGGTTTCAGCTTTGGAAACTATATTCACTAGGAAAAGTGGGCGATACCATGTGGTATATTGCTGCAATATATGTTTAAAGGTAGAGTAAGACAATCCTAGAATGATTTGTGTGTTTTTTCAGATATTCAACAAGGATAACTCTTTTCTCTCAAAATTTTACCTCAGGATTGACAGAGACTTGTGCTGGGAGTTTCATTGCTGTTCCAAATGTAATCTCAATGAAAGGGAACGTAGGGCCCCCCCTACCTAATATTGAGGTTTGTCTGGAATCCATACCAGAAATGAATTACGATGCCCTTGCAAGTACTCAACAAGGGGAAGTATGCATAAGAGGAAAGACAGTGTTCAAAGGCTATCACAAGCGTGACGATCTTACCTGTGAGGCTGTAATTGATGGCTGGTTTCACACTGGTGAGTAGAAATTTTTGTATTCAAATTTATTATTCATGCATCTTGGTTCCCAAGGGGGCTTGAACTTGGGACCAAAGAAACGTTGGATACCAAGCTAACCAACAGTGAGCCAACCCCGTTGGATTAAGTTTATTATTCATGGGAAAGCTCAACTTGTAAATATCAATACTCAAATCTTGTTGCCCATAGTAAAACTTCCTTGATTGTTATTCAACAATTTGATTTTCTATCAAACTGAAATCAAGACCTTCTGCATGGATTAATGGTGGATTACATACTGACAGGTGATGTCGGGGAGTGGCAGCCTGATGGGTCCTTGAAAATCATTGATAGGAAGAAGAATATTTTCAAGCTCTCCCAGGGTGAATATGTTGCTGTGGAGAACCTTGAGAATATTTTTGGGCTTAGCCCAGTCATTGATACTGTAAGTACACATGAACTAGATTTCAGCATATTGCTCATTGTCACGATATCAGTGTAGAAATGTAAATCATGACAATGGTTTGACACATGCTTCTTTGTATCATTTTTCAGATTTGGGTTTATGGAAACAGTTTGGAGTCAGTACTTGTAGCTGTTGTTATACCAAACAAAGATTTACTGGAAACTTGGGCAAAAGAAAATGGAGAAGAGGGCAATTATGAAGCATTATGTCAGCGACCAAAAGCCAAGGAATTTATCATCAATGAGCTGAATGCTGTTGCCAAGAAAAGCAAAGTCAGTCTACATATAACATTCTTTTGTAAATATTATGCTTTCATCAAAAAAGGAATATTCTAGATTTGTAGTTTTGTGTTGCATCTCGCTGCTGAAAGATTTTTGTAGGATTATTCAGTTTCATCTCCCCTTTTAGCCATTCTTAGCATTCACCCTTACTAGAAGATTAGGAATGGCTGCCTAAAATCAGGTCACAATTTGCTATGTGGTGCTCTTACAAATTTAACCAGGCATTTTTTACCAACAATGAATAGATCTTCTGTGCTGTTTAATTTTCAGCTTAGGGGCTTCGAATACATCAAGCTGGTGCATTTAGAATCAGAACCATTTACTATTGAGAGAAACTTGATGACTCCAACCTTCAAGCTGAAACGGCCTGAACTGCTGAAGTGCTATAAGGTAGAGACTGAACAAGGACCTTCTGGAATGAATCCATAAATCTAGAGCTCAAGTACATTTCTGTCTGTGCTCTGGTACTTATCATTTCATAGAATTCAGTTTTAACTTGTAATTGAAACACCCATCCTGGATGATGTGATGGTGGCTCCAAGGAGATCACGACATAGCAGTTTTGCTAGAAGTACTTTGGTAGCAACCAGCAACACCCAACTAAATATTGTAAAAGTTTGTAGATTTAAACAGAATATGCTGGGTCTCTTTGTGATCAATGGACACCCACATAAGTTGTACTGCCAGTTTTCTGCTGCAAGATAAATTCTGCTACCATCTCCATTGCATTTCAATGTTCACCTTATGCTTGAAAGGCATCTCTTTCAGTTGTATCACCCTTAATCCTGTTGCTGAAATGATATTCATTACAAATGCTTGATGTATTGTGCAGGAAACTTTAAATGGGCTATATGCAAGTCTCAAAAAGTAAAAGCTGCAAAACAGCTACAGCTACAGCTACATCTGAAATTGTGGGGTGAATCTGTTGACAAGAGGATCAATCTGTACAAGGTTGCAGCACTTAATTATCTTGTAAAAAATTTAACTTGGTTTTGGTTGAAGATCAGGGGTATGGAACCATACAGTCCTCAGATTGCACAATATTCTCAACCCTGTGTGGGTGTCTCTCATCTTCTCTTCTCATTTTGTTTTCTCTCATCTTCCCACATGCGATGAGTTGGTGTATCTACTTGAGTTGGGGTTGCCCACCCAGGTTCGTTTCTCTGTGATCCCACGAATACCAAAAAGCATTTTCTTTTCTCAACCACTTTTTATTCTTAAGCTTGATCTGGACTGGACTTATCAAAAGTCCCTAGAAGTATGGTTTCACACGAAAAAAGTCCATTATGCCTCTTGGAAGATAGGCTGCAGTGCTGTCAGCAAAGATTGCCAATATGATTCATGGATCACTCTCCACTCTATTGGCATTATTGAGATGGATAATTGACTCAATGAAGTCTGCTTCTAATACTTTGGGGAGCTGCTCCAACACTTCAACCACAACTGATTGGAAGGAGTTCATAATTTTGTAGGTTTGAAGATACATAATTTGACAGTTTTGACTGATAATCTAAACCAGAGACACCCTAGCTGATTATGCTTTGTGTCTTGCACGAATGTTGGTGAGGATGCACCTCCAGCTTGCTATTTTTCTGTCACCATTCATGAATGCTTTATGTGAAACAACTCTACAGCAATCTGATGGAGAAACTATGTGAGATTGCAGGATTAAGTCTCTTAGGCACAAATAAAGAAACCCAATTTAGTGTGAACAATTGCATTTGCCTTTTCTTTCTTCACCTAGCTCATGAGATGATTTTTCTGATACAATTTCCTTCTATTGTAAAGAGGTTCCAAGGAATTCAAGCTGAATCTCTACTAGAATTTTAATAAAGCCTTTGATGGCACTATCTTGGCCTACTATGTTATGTCAAATATTCCACTGCTTGGAAAGAAGTAGCAAATGCTCTACTTGATATTGTACTTTATGGTGCTATGAACAGTGTTTTTCTTACTGTCAAGAGTGATGATAAGACCACCTTCCGTCTACTCTTTATTCACAATTCTAATGGATTAAGATTCACAGCTAAACAGCACCATTCAAAGCTATAGACAATCCTCATGACTTAAATCTTAAAGGTCATATCGTTTCTACAAAATATGTTCTTACATTTTTTGCTTCCTTTTGCCAAGATAGGGGCCTAATAGGACGCCAACAGGCCCGGTAGGACGGGATCTTGGTTTTGAAGTATGGATCGAAATGAGATGATTAGAGGGCTTTTTGCATGAAAGATAATATTTTTGTTATTCATAGTAGATTGATCATATAATCACTTCAACAATCTATTTCATCAAGTGTTTTTGATATATTTGACCTTCTAACAGTCGAGTTAATATCTCTATGCATGAAAACCAGAAAGATAGTAACCCAAAGAAATCGAGTCACATTTCATATTCTTGACTAAGACTTTTAAAATGCCAACATTTCAAAATCTTAAAAAATTTCTTTGCCACTGTGTTTTGTTAACTTTGAAAGACTTCCATGTCACATATCATATGTTAACTTGATTGTTCAGAGGTGCCCATCCTCCAGATTCTTCTTCAAAAAAGATCAATGTTCAAATCCACTAAGAAAATCTCGTCTTTGTGCAGGTTTGGAAAATATTGTGAATGTCAACACTAACTTGCAAAAATCTGTCAAAAATACCAATTTGACTTTCAACTTGAAAATAACACTCCAACCATATCTAAGAGTTGAAATGGTAGTGAACAATATAAGAATGAGGTGAAGAAAGACAATCGATTCACACTTCAAATTGAATCATCAAGATTGCATAGATTCTTTATATGATTCCAGAACTTATAGGATACTCGGGAGAACATTTTTGCAAGGTAATCCTAAAAACCAAATGACATATGATGGGCATCAACTTTACAAAGACCTCATGTTAAAATTTTATGAAACACACCCAAAAATGTCAAATTACAACATTGTCCCATGCTCAATGGCAATCCCTTTATTCTAGATATTTTTTTTTTGGCTAGATTTAAAATCCCCAACAAATGAAAATGTTTGAAAAGAAAAAGAGTGTGAGCACCACTAGGGAGAAGAAAGGAAAATATCCACCCAACATGTCGAGCACTATCTTGATGGACATAAAGCTTATAAAGTTTATGATCCATCCACCAATGTAGTATTTGTCTCTAGGGATGTAATATTTCAAGAACATACATACTATGATTTCAAACAACCATCGATAAACGATGCTACGTCATTTCATCCTATTTACGTAGCATGGATTCTTCCAACGTTGATGTTCCTTCTATAGAACTTGCAGCTATCGCTACAGAAGCCGAGCAGCCGACAATACCTGTCATCAGACCAGACCAAGCCAGCTTGAGCAGATTTGGAGAAATTCAAGAAGAAACATCATCGCATCCTGGTCAACCAAACGTCCGCAGATCCTCACAGACTCGAAAAGTTCCTGAGAGGTATACACCTCAATCATTCTGAACTTCATCAGAAGAACCAGAGAGCCTAGCTGAAGCAATTAACTCCAAGGATGTTGTGAAGTGGCAAGAAGCTATGGAAAGTGAGTACAACTCACTTTTGACGAACCAGACCTGGACACTGGTCGACTTCCCCATTCACAAGAGAGTCATCGACAACAAGTGGATCTTCAAGAAGAAGATCAACTCTGATGGTTCCATTGCTAAATGGAAAGCACGACTGGTGGCTAAAGGATTCAGTCAAGTCCAAGGAGTGGATTATCAAGAAATTTTTAGTCCTGTCATCAAGATGCAGTCAATCAGGACTTTGATTGCGTTAGCAGCCGCAGAAGACCTCAAAATGCACCAAATGGATGTCAAGACAACATTTCTCAACGACAATGTCGAACAGGAGCTGCATACCTTCCAACCGGAAGGATTCGAAGTCAAAGGCCAAGAGCACAAAGTGTGCAACCTCCACAAAGCAATCTACGGTCTAAAACAGGCCGCAAGAGCATGGTTCGATAGAATCAACTCTTATCTCATTCAATTAGGATTTGCAAACAATTCAGCTAACTGTAATGTTTATTCGAAGCATATAGGCACCAATTCAGTTCACATAGCTCTTTACATAGATGATGCATTTATTTTGTCTAACGACACTTCTCTTCTATACACTACTAAGAGTGATCTATCAAAGGAATTTGACATGACTGATTCAGGAGCTGTCCATTCTTTGCTAGGAATTCACATTACTAGAAATAGGCTTCATAAGAAGATCTATCTTAGCCAGCAGGCATATCTAAAAGGCATTTTAGAAAAGTTTCATATGTCTGATTGCAAACCAATTGATACTCCAATGGATCCAAGTATAGTTTTGACTAAACCTACTTGTGCTGATTCTAATAGTGAAGTACTCGACATAGCGAAGTACCCTTATCATTCACTAATAGGATCTTTGATGTATGCAATGTTGTGTACTAGACCAGATTTAGCATACATTGTTAGCATGTTAAGTCAATTCATTCCTAGGATCTCTCATTGGAAAGCATTAAAGAGAGTGATGAGATATATTCAGGGAAGTTTAGATCACATTTTATGTTATGATGGAAATGCTATCGACCCACTCGTCTTGTGAGGCTACTCTGACTCAGATTGGGGAGGAACAGTTTCTACCAGAAAATCTACCTCCGGGTTCTGTTTCTATCTGGCAGGGGGACCGATTTCGTGGAAGTCAAGGAAGCAGAAATCAGTTGCGCTTTCTTCGACCGAGGCAAAGTACATCGCAGCATGTCAAGCTTCAAAAGAAGTTATATGGAACAGGTTGTTACTTCACGACTTACATCACACTGAGTTCAATGCTACCACTTTTGTGTGACAACTTGAGTTGTATTTTACTGTCACTGAATCCCAGATTTCATGGCAAATCCAAGGGTTATAATCTATAGTCCCTTTAAGCAGCAAAAGGGCCCCCTTGACCTTTTCTCCATCACAACATAGTTTCTCATGAGCTCGATCATGGAAATAACTATTAAAATGTCAGTTTATCCGAAAGATAATAATGGTTATTTTGTTTTAATGCTGAATGATGGCTTTTCCTTTGTATTTTGGTGAAACTTCATTAAGTGAAATATTTGTTTGCTACTTATTCTTAGCCCTTTCCACTCTAATTTTGCAACTAACGTCAAGACACACAGACCTTCTAGGGACATCCCATTTACTGACACATAGTGCATGTACCTTCCAATGGAAGGCCTATTTCAACAAGTTCCAATTGCATAACAAACTCACCAAGAAATGTCTCACATTTTGAGTTTGTAAGGTTTTTGATTGAGAAAAAAAATATCAATTAGCATTACATGAAAGCTTAAAATCTCAAGTGATGTTGAGCATTCACTTTTGCTAGTTAAAAAATATTGGTTTAGAACCTACAAATTTGACATCAATATTTCTCACTTGCAATATGATTTGAAATAGTCGATACATGAATCTCGAAGTACATAAAGATTACCTTTAATGAAGCAAATGGCCACAATTACATTTTTAATTCAACAAATAGTCACAACAAATAGTCACATCAGTGTTGAACAATTGCCTACACTCATTACAAAATGTCACTTTGAGATTCGTAAACCTTTTCTTTTTTTAACTAAGCAACTTGATACTGCTATATTATGAAAAAGCATGCAAATTGTACAAAGAGAAAAGACTAGTATACCACTCTTTTCTCTTGTATATTAATATACCTTTGAATTGGGTCCACTCAAAGTTTTTTACTTATGGATGACCTTTTCATCATGGTGTGGCATTGTGTGTGTCATGCCCATAACTGGTCTCGGGTAGCGTGTCCACGCTAGGGATCAGTCAACAACCCGTAAGTTAACTATAAGGAATTGGGGCCCTTATGTGTATAAGGTCATAATTAATTTCTGTAGGCCTAAACTCATGATGGTGGATTTGTATGGGTCTATCAGTGAGTCATTGAGGAACTGGATGACGTGGCCCAAATAGGCTACAAAGGAGTCCAGTGAGGTGTCACAATGCACTACTAGTGGTGCATGGGCCTTGGAGGGTATAAGTATACCTATTGGGCTCTCACTAGTGTATGCTTGATTGCATGATTGGTAGCTACATGCTGCTAGAGTGATTCCTCATTCCTCAATGACTAGATCCGTTCGATCTAGGATTGGTTGGGTTGGTTTGTCCACCATCAGTACCCTTTGTGGCTGCTTGTTTTGGCATGCTTAGACTAGGATCCTCGGGTGAGGACTTCATAGTGTGAGTCTTGCTATGCACATTTGCTAGAGTTCTATAAGTGTGGGGACAAACTTATCATGATAGTATTCACGATTGAGTTAATTCATCAAGATAAAAAGACATAGTTTAGTATATAGTGAGGACGTTATATTGGTATCAAAGCCAGTTCTAAGCACATTTTGCCATTGATTTGTGCTCAAGGAGAATCTTGACATTTTTTGAGAAATCGATGGAGTAAGCATCAAAGTGGGGAAAGTTCGGATTGCTCTTCCCAAGAAATTTTTTTTTTGAAGTGTAATCGATTGTGTGGTACGTGCACTGCCAGGTATATAATTGGTTCGATTTTTATGCACTTCATATTGGTTTTTAGGAAGTAAATTCCAATTTTCGATTCACTTGAGTTGCCGATTACTTCGTTGGGAGCACTATTGTGAAACCAACAGTTTCAATTTGAAGCTATCCTGGATTTTTTCTTAAGGCTTCTTGTTCTTTCAATGGTGGTTTAGGTGGTTTTGTTAGCTATCTTTTGTTTTTTATTGAGCCGGTTTTGGCCTAAATCTTAAGAAAAAGCGGGAAAAGAGGCACAAAAAAGACTAATCACTGGCTGTCAGTGTTGGTGGCTTTTTACTTTGCATGATAGTTTCTTTTTGATTTATAGGTTCATGCTGGAGTTTCCTTCAAATTAACAGTGTCTTGCAGGTTGGCTCGTAAATCAGTAAGGGCATCTTTGTGATGGTATGAACTACTGCAAAGCCTATCCTGTGGCTAAGGAGGGACAGCCTGTAAATCTGTGTTTTGGGAAAATTTGGGTAGCATTTACCCTATTTTTCAGCCATAAAGAAAGCTAATCATTGTAAATCTGTAAACATAAGTTGCTTATGCATGTATGAAGCTAGTGCAACTGTAAAAACGCCTTAAAAGCATTTGTAATCTGCAAAAATAGTAGATGCAAAAGTCTAATAGCTTCAATAATGTCTAAGCTATGTTTTGTTGTAAACAAGAAAGAAAGAAACAATGGCATAGGTCTCCAAAACTGCGCTCCTCTTGCTACATGCACTGCGCCTTCTAGTTAGCTACCTACCTACAAAAACAAGAGGGGTATGATGAAGAGATGGCATGCCACCATCTCTCTCTCTCTCTCTCTCTCTCTCTCTCTCTCTCTCTCTCTCTCTCTCTCTCTCTCTCTCTCTCTCTCTCTCTCTCTCTCTCTCTCTCTCTCTCTCTCTCTCTCTCTCTCTCTCTCTCTCTCTCTCTCTCTCTCTCTCTCTCTCTCTCTCTCTCTCTCTCTCTCTCTCTCTCTCTCTCTCTCTCTCTCTCTCTCTCTGATTCAGGCCCCTCCTATCTGGTCGCGAGTACAAGAGGCTAGAGGAGCCATCTTTTGGAGGGGAAGGGGGGGGCGCTAGCTAGAGGTTTTTTGGCAAGGATTTTTTGTTTCGTTTTTTAGTTTCCATGGGCAGTTTTTAGTAGTTATAGACTACAAAATTAATAAGGCAGTTATGTGAATTGTTGAAGCAAATGGCTCCAAAATTGCATTTGAATAGATCATTGGTTCATTTTGTTAATAAGCACGCTATGTTCAATTAAAAACTTAAGTTTTTTTGGACATTGCTTTATTATGAACCATTATACCTGCAATGATCGTGAAATGAACGAAATTTTCTTTTAAAATTTTTCAGTTTTATTCAAAATGGATAGGAATGAAATTCATGTGAGGGGGCAAATGGAAATTTGCCTGGCATCACTCGACAGTGATGCCCCCTGAAATTTAACCCATTGTTACAAACTTTGGGCAACGGTGTGTTGGAACTTCATCAAATAAACTAAAACAACCAAATGTGAAATCTCTTCAATTAATTACAAGCCATTAATTCATCGGGTTTTTGGGGTAAAGCCTCCTCGTGGTGGAGGAAACAACCCATACAACTGGTGACTGGGCTGAATTCGTCGAGGAATTCCGTAAGGCTATTTGTCACAATTGACGAAAGGAACTTTTGCTTTAGTAATTGCCAAATGGGCAACCGAGAATTGGACACCTATGTCCAGGAATTCTTGGATTTTCTTGGCCTGGGTGTCGTTTTTTGATCAAAAAAAGCGGGCATGCCAAGATGGCCCCGTAGCATAAGATGGAAAATACTAGAAATAAACGAAAAAGATAGTATTTTTTTTATAACCTTGAAGCTATGGCATACCAACGTAATAAGTAAAAGAACAAGAGAAGCCGGTAAAAATTATAAATTTATTCCCACTCATTCTTAGGAATTTGGACTCTGAAGTTGGAATATGAAATTTCCAACAACTTCAATGGTACCGGTATTGTTAGTCTCAAACGATTTATGTATTTTGTATATCAATCGAGATTTTGAGATGCTTTGATCAGGAAGTGGAGGGTCTTTAGGGAGGAAGAACATGTGGTATGAGACACATGCAATTCCAAGCTGAAGATCTAAAACTGACTGATTCAGATTGATCATAGTAAGGCCATAAATCTAATAGATGCCAGATACTATATGTCATAAAAAGAGTGTTTTGTCAAAAATTTGAGATATTGGTCATGACCCCTTATGGATATCTCAAATTTACAAAACCGGAAACCCGACAAGCTATTTCTTTATAAAAATATACTGGTGAATTTCTTAAACATTGATTAATCCATTTTTTTGGTGATTCTTTGGAAGGTTCCTTTTTTTCGATTTACAAGTTACTTCAAGTTCTCAGATCTCTTCTTAAAAACTTCTTCTAGCGCAAGTCTAGATTGATTTGTATCCCTTGGAAACTCGAGTCGTTTCTTTTTTAAAGGGAGAGTAGTAAAGAGTTATCAAGGAAAAACATCTACTGATTCCAAGAGGAATCCGTTATATGAAAGATGGCAGACCAAATATTTTTTGACAAGCAGCCACAAATTGACAATGAAATTGAATTGAATCATCTTTAGCCAATCGTGAGACTTGAGACCTCTAAGCTTTTCATCCAATGTGAATGATGTTCGTAGAGAATGGGCAAAACCAGTTGGTATTCTAATGTCATAAATTATGGAACACACATGTTGAAGCTCCTCCTTAGTGAATGTCCAAGATGCTTTTGGAGCATGATCTCCAACATCTTTTATCCAATATTCTTTTTTGGTGTTTGATTCTTTTAGATCATGCCTTGTAGCAATGGTATCTTTTTCACCAATCAAGTGATTCCATATAGATTCACCGACATTTTTCAATATGTGCATGGGATCAAGTAGATGATTAATCAAAAGATTACTCCAATATTCCAAACGATGAAATATAGATAACCTTTTTATACCATCAATTGGCTTTTCTTGAGACTACCAAGCAAAGTTTAACAGGCCAAATGGACCACATAGTTGCTCGTACACCAAAGGCGTTCAAACCATCTGTTGCAAGAGTACCGAATCTCACATTTCTTAACTCATTGGCAAAGCTTGGATACTCTTTGTTGATGTGTTTCCATGCAGGTAAATCTGAAGGTACCCTCATGATCCCATCTGTAGAGGTATGATGTGCATGCCAATCCATAAGTTGTGCAAGAGATTTACAACAAAATAAACATTGCAATCATGGAATAACTGGAAAATGTCATAAAACTTTGCATGGAATGGTTGCCCCTTGCAACTTATCTCTATATCGAGGAGTATTACAAATGGGACATTTCTTGAGTGATTCGTACCTGCCTGATATAAAATACAATCTTTTGGACATGCATGATATTGACAGTAGTCCATCCCAATGTTAGACAACATCTTTCTTGCCTCATCTCTTGTCTCACGCATGACATTTCCTTCTAGGAGAATTTTGTTTTTCAATAGTCTGTACATGACAAAAGAAGTCATAGTAGAAAATTATCACTAGATGTCCAGATTGTAAAGTTTGTTTCAAAGCAAAAATGACAAGTAGATGAAATTTTTTTACTCAAATAATGATGTGAGGCTTTGGTCACTCCATCTATATTTGGCTTGAAGATTTAATAGAAGTAGAGAAGTCGCCAAACGAGATGTCTTTGCTCTATGGTACAATGTTGTCTTTGATTCTCTATGTTGGCGATTACGAGGATTACTACATACCAAAACAACAAAAAGTTGAAACTATGCCTGATAGACATTTCCTCCCCATACTTGATAGATGTAAATGTTGCATGAATATAAATTCCATTTTTGTTAAAAATGTACGCACATAACAATGTATCTATTAGACCATTATTCTTTCCAACTTGTTAACATTCAATGAGCTCAAATCATCATAGCAACAATAAATCTACCAATATGTCAACAATATACCAACATACCAATGTATCTTTTAGAACATTCTTCATTCCAACTTGTTAACATTCAATAAACTCAAAGAATTGCATGCTTTTATGTATTCACATATTTATATAAATTTCACATACATTAGCTTTCACTTATTATATTTTGTAAACATCTAGGCAAATGACAATTGGACTTAACTTTAGAAATAGTTCTCCTAACATTCGACAAATCTTCCCCAACTACACTTGATGAACAATACTTCCCCAACCTTGATCATAGATGTAGTGGCACATACCATTCCTTGAGTGCCATTTGTAATTCTCTTAAGATATTTTGCTTTTTCACATATGGATTGTTATTAAAATCACAATAATAAACACGATACCAACATACAATTTACATATTTTCACATACATCTTTACCAACGTACATATTTACAATTTCACACACATTAGCCAAATAGTTGTCAAATAGTTCTCCTAAAATTTGACAAATTTAATTACACAAACCAAATACAATCGCAAATGCATGATTATACATATTTGTTGCATGTCAAAAAAAATATTCATATCTGACTTATTGTCTTTTGCAAACATTTGGGAAAAGGATAGTTGAAACTATACTTGATGAACAATTCCTCCCCAACCTTGATCATAGATGTAGTGGCACACACCATTCCTTGAGTGCCATTTGTAATTCTCTTAAGATATTCTACTTTTTCACATATGGATTATAATTAAAATCACAATAATAAACATGATGCTGGAATGAAAATCATCATAGCAACAATATAACTACCAATATATCAACAATATACCAACATACATATTTACAATTTTCACGTACATTAGCCAAATAGTCAAATAGTTCTCCTAAAATTTGACAAATTTAATGACACAAACCAAATAAAATCACAAATGCATGGATTACATATATTTGTTGCATACAAAAAAGAATTAAAAATTCACATTTGACTTATTGTCTTTTGCAAACATTTGGGCAAAGGACGGTTGAAACTATACTTGATGAACAATTCCTCTCCAACCTGTGAGTATTTGGATGCCGAGTATATGTTCATATACCTAAGAGTGAAAGAGCCAAAATGCAAATACAGGCCTTAAAGTGCATCTTTACAAGATGTGATGAACAAACCAAGAGATATAGATGCTATGATCCAGTTGAACTACGCGTGCACATAATGAGATCTTGGAGATGAAGAAAAGGATAGTGATGAACTATCCAACCATTTAATTCTCTCAAATGGCCTAAAAGTCACTTCTATTGCTATCTATAAATGAAATAACGATGTGATCACCGGGTTGGACTTACACATGCAAGGTGCCGAATTGCTCACATGTATTTCGATAAGGAATTATGGATTCCATGAAATCAGGTGACCAATGTTGGCCTTTTGGACACCAAAAACATGTAATGATGCTTGTAAACAAATGTCTTTTTTGCTATTGACATGTTTAGCTCTTTAGTTTTCACCTTCACCTCTTGATACCGGAGAAGTGATAGAAATTCAATACATATGGTCATTGTGGTTGGACTCCATTGGGTTGAAGATTCCAATATATCAATGACATGCAATGACCTCTTTACTTTTTTTTAACCATTTTGAGTAGACAATGTAGGCTACTTCTCATGACCTAATGTTGATTTTCACACGTGTGGACTGTCCACTACATGTACTTGTGATCTCCTAAGGTGTGTAGATGCGCCAAGATCAAGACTAGATTGAGATTCAAGATCAATCTTGAATCCTATGGCAAAAACACACTACTACATGCATTCAATCACTTCCAACTCTCACTCACACGTGTGGGAAGTATTCAAAAAATAATCTAAGTAAAAATAAGCTGCTCTCCTCGGGTAGAGAGAGAAAATGCATCAAGAGCTCTCGGGTAGAGAGAGAAAGCTAGAAATCCAAAAACTCACAAAATCCATGAAATCACCAAATCAATTGATTTCAAAATGAGGAGTACAATGATACTAGTAGGTCCACGAGCTACCACTATGCTTAACTATGATTGGACCACATGTTGTCACCTCTTGATCCTATTGGATCATTGATCTATGCACCTCTTAATTCTATTGGACTATATTCAAGCACACCTCAATTTCCTATTGGACCTCACAAGGTTCCACCTCTATATCCTATTGGACCTCTTGGAATTCATCAAACAAAAACTTTACACTTGTCTACACTCTAATTAACAAGTGTTTAGCCTCTTACTCTATTTTGGCTCAATAGTGGCATTACAGGTGGAAATGCATAATTTGCCATCTATGCCAAATTTATTCCTATCAACATCCTACACCTAGATGCTTGATGTAAAAAACATAAGACCCCTATATCTAACATAGATAATCTTTTTCAATTCTTCACACTCCTCCTGAAAAATTATCTATGAAGATTTGAGCATTGATCTTGATATAACTCCAAGATTAGATCTATGCTTGATGAAAGCACTTTTGCTCAAAGGCTTGGTGAGTAGATCGGCAATACAAGAGGACGAGTTGACATGCTCCAAATAGATTTCTCCTCCAATAAGCTTTTCTCTCACAAAATGGTGTGCCACTTCTATGTGCTTGCTTCTTGCATGAAATATGGGATTATTGGCAAGAGCTTGGGCCAAGATGTTATCACACTTGATCATTGGTAGATCATCCTCCTTGATGCACTTTAGTTCCATTAATAACCTCTTGATCCAAAGCACTTCTTTGGTAGTTGTAGTGAGTGCTTTGTACTCGGCCTCACATGAAGAGAGAGATATAGTATCTTGCTTTTTGGAAAGCCAAGATATTAGATTGCCTCCAAGAAAGATAGTGTATGCACTAATAGACTTTCGATCCATTTTGTCACTTGCAAAGTCCGAATCCGAGTAGCCAATAATGGATAGATCTTCACTTTTATAGAGTAGACCATAATCACAAGATGAAGATACATATCTTAAAATCCTCTTGGCCATCTTCCAATGATGGATCTTAGGTTCTTGCATAAATTGACTCAATTTGTGCACACAAAAACTAAGATCGGGCCTAGTAATGGTAAGCCAAATCAAGGAGCCTACAAGACTCCTAAAAAGTGTGATGTCCTCAAAGGATCTTTCATCACCTTTATTAGGATCTTTTACAATTTGCTCCATTGGAGTATCTATGCTCTTAGAATTTTCCATATGGAATTTTTTCAACATAGAGGGAGCATATCTAGATTGGCATATAAAGACATGATTTTCATAAAAATGAATTTCTAGGCCTAGGATGTAATGTATCTCTCCTAGATCTTGCATTTTAAACTCACATCCAAGTGCTAGCTTGGTTTCATCAACCAGCTTGATACAACTTCCACAAAGAATAATGTCATCAACATAAATTAGAAGAATGACAATATTGCTATCAACAAATTTTAGATACATGGAAGGATCATAGTCACTAAGAGTAAATCCTAGTGAGATAAGGAAAGAGTTAAGTCTCGAATACCATGATCTTGGTGTTTGCTTGAGTCCATAAAGACTTTTGAAGAGCAAGCACACTTTGGACTCATCCTTGATGAATCCTTGAGGTTGTTCCATATAGATCTCCTCCTCAAGATAACCATTTAGAAAAGCATTGGATACATCTAATTGGAACACCTTCCACTTGAAAAAACAAGCAAGAGAAATAAGAATTCTTATTGTCACCATCTTTGCAACGGGTGCAAAGGTCTCCTCATAATCAAGACCATGGATTTGAGCAAATCCTTTGGCACATAATCTTGCTTTATGCTTGTTGATGGTGCCATCATGATTGAACTTGATCCGAAATACCCACTTGCAACCAATCACATGCTTGTTGGAAGGAGGATCCACAAGCTCCCAAGTATTGTTGGTGATCAATGCATCATACTCTTGCTTTATGGCATCATACCACTCCTTGGTATTGAGTGCCTCTTGTACATTCTTTGGCTCTTCATGAGAGACATAAAAAACATAATTAGTGGAATCAAGATCCACTTGTTTGCCTTTGTCAACATATGAGAGCCTCTTAGGCTCGGATCTATCTCTCATGGATCTTCTTGGTGAAAAAATCCGAGGAGAGTCTTCTTCAAATCTCGACCCCATCACATCATGATTGTCTTCAAAATCAATAATTGATGATGCATCCATAGATTTCTTGATCTCGGCCTCTTCAAATGATGAGTGTTGATCTTCATGAAAGACAACATCTCTACTTTCAATAACTTGAGAAGTAGAGAGTATAAAGACTCTGTAGGCCTTCTTGGTGGACGAGTATCCAACCATGATCCCTTTGCATGCACTAGGATCTTCCTTCTGTTGAATTTCACACATGTGGATTGTCCACTACATGTACTTGTGATCTCCTAAGGTTTGTAGATGCACCAAGATCAAGACTAGATTGAGATTCAAGATCTATCTTTGATTCTATGGCAAAAACACACTACTACATGCATTCAATCACTTCCAACTCTCACTCACACGTGTGGGAAGTGTTCCAAAAGTATTCTAAGTAAAAACAAGCTGCTATCCTCGGGTAGAGAGAGAAAAACCATCATGAGCTCTCGGGTAGAGAGAGAAAGCTAGAAATTCAATGACACTCAAAATCCACTCAATCTCAAAATCAAAATTAGATCCAAAAGGAGGAGTACAATGATACTAATATATTCATGAGCTACCACTATGATTAACTATGATTGGATCACACTTTGCCACCTCTTAATCCTATTGGACCATTGATCCAGGCACCTCTAAATTCTATTGGACTATATTCAAGCACACCTCAATTTTCTATTGGACCTCACAAGGTTCCACCTCTAAATCCTATTGGACCTCTTAAGCTTCATCAAACAAAAGCATGACACTTGTCTACACTCTAATTGGCACAAGTTTGGCTCAATATTGGCATTACAAGTGGAAATGGATAATTTGCCATCTATGCCAAATTTGACCCTATCAACATCCTACACCTAAATGCTTGACTATTAAATTCTATGAGACCCCTATATCAAACATTTTGATTTACTCTACAATTCTCCACACGTGGGAACATCCTCCACACATGTGAGATTCACTTACAAACTTCTATCATAAAAAAATACCAAGCTAGATTTTTGCCAATTTCTCACACCTTCTTCCTTGTTTCCAAGGGAATATGGACAAAGCATAAGCATCCAAAAACTCTAAGGTGATCAACCTTAGGCTTCTTCAAAAATAAGATTTCATATGGTGACTTTCCTCCAAGAGCTATATGTGGGAGCCTATTGCAAAGATAATTTGCACAATTAATGGCTTCTCCCCAAAAATCTTTAAGCAAAGATGCCTCAATTCTCATAGATTTTGCACATTCACATAGAGATCTATTCTTTCTCTCGGCCACTCCATTTTGAGATGGAGAGTAGGCACAAGAAAACTCTCTTTTAATGCCTTCAAGCTCACAAAAGTCTTGAAATTTATTGGAGATATATTCACCACCTCCATCACTTCTAAGAGCTTTAATCTTGAATGAGAATTGCTTCTCTACATAAGCTTTGAAAATAAGGAAATGATCAAACACCATAGATTTTGAAGCAAGAAGATATATCCAAGTGAATCTTGTGTAATCATCAATGAAAGTAACAAAACAAGTGGCTCCTCCCTTGCTTGTAGTTGATGAGAAATGCACATCCGAGTGGATTAACTCCAAAGGATGCTTGCTTTTAATAGAAGATCTTGTAAATGGCTTTTTGTGAGATTTAGCAATAGCACAAGCCTCACAAGGCTTGATCTTCTTGGAGAATGACTTTGGCAAGCCAATAGCTTTGGATTCTTTGATCATAGAGAGCATGGATTTGTAGTTGGGATGTCCCAACCTCCTATGCCATAATTCCTCCATACCATAGGCCGTCCTTCTTGAAAGGAGTAGATGAGAAACTAGAGACCATAAGAGATCCCTCTCCATCACTTGCAATAGTGTCTTCCTTTTCATTGGTAATATTGGCTTGCTTGAGTTGATTCTTCTTTTTGAAGCAATTGGTGGCATAATGACCTTTCTTGCCACAATAAAAGCACTTGATCTTCTTCTTCTTCTTGAGCTTGGATGATGAAGCATTAGAGGAATCATCTTCCTCCTCATCTTTGTCTTTGGATTTGACTTTGTCCTTGCTTGAGGATTGTTGATGTTGGTTCTTGCTCCTCTCTTTGTGCTTATCCTTGGCAAAAAGAGCTTTGCCATCATTATGAGTGAGAGAAAGCTTGTCCATATTCAAGAGCTTATACTCTTGTCTTGATTCTTCTAAAATTAGCACACTTTGGAGAGCCTCCAAACTTGGTAGCTCCTCCTTAATGGCATAGGATTGGACAAGATTATCAAATTCACTTCTCAAGCCATTGTGAATGACTTGAACTAGCTCATTTTGATTGATGGAATCACCAATACAAGCAAGCTCTCTATGAATATCTTTTACTCTCAAAACATAACTAGATGCATTCTCATCACTCTTTTGGCTACTTTGAAAGATTTGATTCCTAAGAGTGAGAAGCCTAGAGGTATTCTTAGCCTCATAGATAGTCTTGAGACAATCCCAAGCTTCTTTGGCTGTTGTACAAGTACCTATCTCCCTCAATATCTCATTAGAGACATTCATCTTAATGTAGTGGAGAGCCATCCTAGCTCTCTTTTTGTATTGTTGAACCTCTTGAAGAACTTGTGGTTCTTCTTCAAGGCCAAGAACTATGTCCATCACGTCTTGAAGGATCAAGATGGACTCCATCCTCATTTTCCAAATTGAATAATTTGAAGTGGTCAATCTTTCACTTGGTTCCAACAAGGATGAACCCATTGAAGACATTTGAAGTGAAGAAAACTCAGATGATGAACAATAAATGTTGTTACACACTTTCAATAGGATCCAATAATTGAGTACTATCTCCTCCTATGAAAGATCTTACAACAATTTGTGAATTGATTCTCACTAGCTACACAAATCTCTCTAAAACAAGATCTATTTCACATCAAATGATGGAGTATAGGCAAAGTTAGGATCCAACACTCTTAGCACGTGTGAAATACACTAAGAGACCAAATTTGACTCAAATACAATGATATTGCATGAAACAAAATGGCTAAGATCTCAAAACAGTGCCAACGGTTGTTGGGTTGGATGCAGTTTGTTAGTTCTCGAATAAGGAAGCTATGCCAGTCATATGGCACAACGGAGGGGTTAGGGTATTCTAGAAAGGATTCCACTATCTGACTCAGCAACGTAGACTGGATTCTGTCCTTGCGAAATGTTGAAATAACCAGAAATTTATTGAACATATGCGCAGTTGCCTGGATGACGGGTTCCGTGATAGCTTCTATCAGGTAACCATTGTTAGTCTGGATGGGGATTTCTGATGTGGTTTGGGTGACGAATGGTTTGATCAGAACTTTGGCGTGGCGATGGGAGATGGGTTGACGATCACCAAACATAATGCCAATGGTGATCATCGAGTCGGCGTTAATCCTGACCTTGTACGTGGTACCTTGGTACAGGAAGTGGAAACGAGCCTTGTTCTCGTCCCAGGTGGCGTAAGCGTGAAGGGCGAGGCCCATGGTAATCTCAGAATGGAAGAGCGCCGAGTAAAAATCCATTGCTTCAAGGAGAAGCCCGACTGTCTGCAGCCATGGTTGGATCAAAGTGTTAGAGGGTAGAGGCCAAATCTATGTGGCCTTGGGGATGTCACGTTGGATCACCTGTTTGGCGCCCGAGTCTTCAGAGGATGAGGAAACCATGTTAGCAATGATGATTAGTGGTCGAAAAAAGTCGAAAAAGTAGAAAACAGTGAAAAATGGAAGGAAACAGTAGAAAACTGAGAATGAGTGTTGGATGACAATGATTGTAGTTCAGAGCGCAGATCGGTGATGTCATAATAGCATGAATCTTAAAACTTTAGGATTTGTTTAAAGTGCTTTTTATATTGCTGTGATAAATTATTTTGTGAAATTATTTTGTAGTTTCAAAATTTGGATAGTAGTTTGTTGTAAGTTTTTAACAGACACTTGAATGTTAGATGAGATCTATAATATTTGTTGTTTATTTTAAAAGTCAAATTTTATAAGTTTTGTACAAAGTTGTTTTTTAGAGAAAGATGTTGATTCCATTCTTGTACTTGTTGGGTTTTTCAAACAATGGCCCAAAGTGATATGAGCAGATGACAACTGGTAGGAAGTTTGATTGAAAACAGAAAACTTGGTATTTTCAGTGGAAATTTCGGCAGAGCTTCGCTAGCAAAGGTGACAAATGACTCGAATTCAGCCCTTATATAGCGGAATTTAGAGTGCGTATTAGGTGAAATTCACTTTCCCTTGTTCAGTTCCACCCAAATTTTGGCAGGCACCTTCTTCACAAAATTCTAAGACCTCAGCGAAGTCGACGAGAGTTCAGAAGGTGATTTGACTGCTATGCGAAGGTTCTGCGAGGGTTCAGGCTGTCTACGAGGGTTCAACTCTCGCAGGAAGTGATCTCTCGCACAACTTGTTCCTGTGATTGGATTTTCAAGATCAGACCATGTAGGCAGGCTAATTTCACTGCTCTGATTTCATTTAAGCACCTTGCGAGAGTTGGTAAGTTGATCTTGATGCTCTGCGAGGGTTCTGAAAATTCTGCTTCTGGGAACTCTCGCATACACTAAAAGATGATGATTCCTCCATCAAGAACTCTCGCAGAGATTTTCATGGATGCATCTAGGTCAGATCTGGTGACTGTCCAATTTTCAAGAGCTATCTTCCAGGGGATCTCAAAAAATCATGAAAAAAGTGCTCCTTCAGAGTGTTTTTTTTTTTTTGGATGAGATCTCAAGATTTTCTAATTTTTAACTTTTGTAAACTGGTAATCAGCTTCATCCAGGCTTGATCTAACTGTTGGTAGTGCTCTGGAAGTTCTGATGGATTCTTAGTAGTAGATCCCTCAGTCAATCTGATGATCTGTTTTCTTATTTTTATTCTCACTTACAATTCATCTCAGTTAACAACAGAATATCATAAACACTCAATACACAATTACATGCGACAGATAGTACATAGAACTGATAAGAAGTATTCTAGGGATTCTCATTCCAATGACAATAGCTTCTTTACAAAATCTATGCATCAAATGCGCATTCACTCTACAACTCCGCTCGCCACTAGTTAATCATCAACACATCAAATCAGCTATCCTTCTCTAGATTGCCCAATTCGATAGCTGAAAAACCTTTTTGACAAAAAAATCGGACAATTTCAAAATCTTTTTTTCCTGCAATAGCGATTTGATGCACGCAGTCCAAGTGGAAAATAACTTTCTTCTCTCAAGCATGCTGATTTGATATTTGAGACGCACTGAAAATATATTAGAACGCATTATGAACCATCAAAGCTTGTTTCAGTAGATTTTTTTTAAGTTTTGGATGTATGAGGAATCTCCCGAAGCAAGCTTTGATGATTCATAATGCATTTCAATAGCACATCAACGCGCGTAGTCGAAGTTAAAAAAATCTTTTTTTTTGGGACGGGTGCGCTAATCCGATATCCGATTCGCCATACCGAAGAATTTAATCAACGCACGTCTATTTGATCTGTTCTTGTGAAACACTTGTCCTCTCGCGTGGAATCGATATCGGCTCTTTCAAAATGCTCCACCTTATGAAAATGTTCTGAATGAACAATTATCTCAAAAGAAAAAATTTCGTCTTTACGGTGCTTAAATAGGATGAAAAACTGTAATAATTGCCCTCGTACACGTTTTTCAATGATGTCCAGTTAATATTTGTTTAATGATGATTCGGTGAGGCTAGTGACAAACTATTTAATGTATTCTGGTGTAGGTACAAATTTTAGGGTCAGGGCTAATGATGATTCGTAGAATCTAGTGACAGACTATTTTATGTATTCTGGCGTAGGTACAAATTTGTCTCACTTTGATTGGTGGATAAATATAGGCTGCACTCCTCAATTCATTATTTGACAAATGTATGGCTGTGATCAATAGAAATAGGCTATAAATATGGGCACCACTTTCCATATTTCGATTCTGTGATCTTTTATTCAGAACTCCCTCGTCATTTTTTTTTTCACAATATCGAATCGACGTGCGCCTTCACATACAGTGCACGGTCGGGTTCATTCAAACGCGCTGAAGCGATATCAGCCTCTTCTGACGTGTGCTCACGAAAAATTTTAGTCTCGTCAAAATGATATCGGATCAATGCGCGTACTGTTGTGCAGTCCTCGACCGAAATCATTCAGTCGTGTTGAACCAATATCAGGTTCAATATGGCTAGTTCCTCCATGTCCTCAGATAACAAACTTCTAGATTTTTTGAATGTTTGTGACATTACATCTGAGAAAATAGAGTATTTTTCCAGTATTTTTTTTGCTCCCTTCGATATCGATAAGCTAGTTTATGAGAATCGTTATAATTTAATTTTTTTTCTTGATAATTTTTCTCAGATTATTAGTACTCCTGTTCTGGATATATATAGTTTTTGTTTCGTTCATTTTCAGGACCTTGTGCATTCCCAACCATCCTCTAAGCATAAACACGATAGAAAGTACTCTAACTTGTATGACCATTTCAAAAGAAATATATATTGTAGTATTCACAAAAGAATATGTCGCCTTCTAATCAAAGAAATGACTTTTGTCTTTTACATATCTACTGAAATTCCAGATGATGAGTCTGTTGAATATTCTACTATTCCATTGATCGAAGCATCTGCATCTGCTCCAGTTGATGTAGATGATGCAGATACTGATATAGGAGTTGAAGCTGAAGCATCTATGGCTTCACATTATCTGAAAACTCTCCCTCGTTCTATAATCCTCTCTGATTCTCTTCCATCTGCATCTCTTGTTAATCAATTAGCTCTATTCGATGTTCCCTTATATTTTATAATTAATGAGAGTTATATTTCAATTAATGATATAGAAGATGTTTTGAATTTGAGAGAGGATAAAATCCCCTCAATAGAATTTATCAAAATTTTCTGACATTGTTGATTACACATGTGATGACCTTGAAAGTGAGATAGATTATGATAAAGATGGCAATTGGAAATCTGGCAATGAGGCCTTGGAGGCCATGATTGAAAACTTCAAAGCCTATGAAAAAACTTTGCCTACAGAGAAGGAATTTTTGGAATTCCAAAAAACATATCCCCCAAGGACTCGATATATTTCCTTTGGAAATGTAGAGGCCATTGGAGGACATGACATTAGCAGAGCAAATGTCGTTGAATATGATGATTATGATCTGGTACGTAGATATTATATTGGTATTTATATTGTTCAATTTTTTTATTTCAAACACTGTGTTAAAGTATGAGTTTGCAGTGTTATGTATCATTCTAGATTTATTTTCTTTACTCGTTTACAGGATGCTATTGAAATAGATGCCTTTGGTATGAGACATGGAGGCGTCCGAGGTGTATCAGTCGAGAGAAAGGATGTGTCTCTATCTCATTATTTGAAAAATTTTCAAGATAATGAGATTTGTATATATCATTCATCTTTTAATCCATATGCAACCACTGTCACTATGGCCATCAAATCATTATCAGTTTGTTTAGGAGGCCATAAGTACGCAAGAGGAACATATAAAATAATTTTTGTGAAAAAAGATTTGGCAATTAAAGTATTGGGCTATGCTCCCAATGAGACTACAAAAAGATCACCTGCAATGGCCGTTTATTCGGGTTACATTGATATGAACCAAAGAAAAAATTTAAAATTTTTTGATCCATATGAAAGGAGATTATTCCTTCATGACAATACCATCCATCTGAATCTTGAAGAGGATGATGATGATAATTAAACAATTTTCTATAATAGATTTTTGGTATATTACAAGGAACTCTCTTTTGTTATGAATTTGAATGCCTTTCGAAAAATCGTAACATTTGGTGAGTTTTTAGCTTGATATCTAAATTGTGCTCTTCTATAAAACCACTGAAAAAGTTGAACTAAATATTTATTTCTTGAATTGTGTCCTCCATGATTTGTAGCTCTATGAAATGCTCCCCTTGCTTGTCAGTGAGATTTTTCCATGCCTTGTGATGACCAGATACTTAAGCTCCCATATTCCTTTGCAAAATAAGTTGCCTGATGAAGAAGGATGTGCTGCAAACAATAGTTTTGATTAGTTCTCTAGGCCAGCAAGAAGTAGACCATCATAGGTTAGTCATCCTGTGAAACTAAATACATTGCAGGCATAAAGATGGCCAACAAAATTATATGGCTCAAACAGTTCCTTGATGAACTAGGTGAGAACGCAAAAGAGCCTTTGATTTTGCAGATGGACAACACTTCTACAATACATCTGACGAAGGATCCCATGTTTCACTCATGGACGAAACACATTGCAATCAAGTACCATTTGATAAGGGGCCAGAAACGAATTGAAGACCAGCTTCATTGGAACGAAGCAAATGGTGGCAAACATCTTCACCAAGGCCTTAGACAAAGGTTTGTTTGAGAGATAGATGAAGAGTTTGGGAGTCATAAAGCTACCATGCTTTGAGAGGGAGTTGAAGAAACAATTTGTTTCGAGCCACAAAGCTTTGCTAGCTTTAGCGCTCAACTCTGTAGAAACGGAAGGGAGCTGCCTGGACGCGAAGACTAAAGCTTTAAGGACTGACGACCCAAAGATGACGGTCAAACATTTGTTGACTGAAGGATACTTGAACATGAAGAAGAAATGTTCATTGACCCAGAAAGGCTCAATGGCGAGGAACAAGGTAGAAGAAGACACGAAGACCGAAAGGCAGCGGATCTTCACGTTTCAAAGTATAAAAGAGAATGAGAAAGTACAAGGAGGACGTCACCCATCATGGACAATCTGGATACCATTAGGACGTGCTTAATCAACCGTTCTTGTAATCTCAGATCAGATTAAACCTAGTCTTCTTCTCTCTATTTATATAAACAGATCAAACACCAGAGCACATGTTGAACAACATGAACATCTTTTGATTCAACATCAATTTGGTTGAATGTCAATTTGAGCTAAGCACAGTGTTGCTAGCTGATGCCCAAGAAGTCTGCTAGTAAGCGAGATGACTATATATAGTTCATGAGAGAGATAGTGCCTCTCACGCTGATGCGTTGTGTGGGTTTTTCACAACAGCGCTCAAGAAATTCACTATTAATGTAGTAGATATTATGCAGATGATTTTCTTATCTTAAATGTTGTTGAATGTCTTATTGTCAGATTGATATATGTTCTTTATCAACTGTTTACTATTCCTTCTGCACACTGGTTTCATCTTATAGAATGCTAAAACAATTTACAACATAGGTCAGCAGTGCCTGTCCATGCTCTGGAGGATTGTAGATCTGTAATAGTAGGTAGTAGACCAGCAGATAGAATCGAACTCACATCTGAGTTTACTACAATTGTTATCAATGTATTAGAGCATTGACGTTCTGGACATCTAGATTTCTTTCAGTGGTATTAGAATGAGCGTAATTTGCGTCATTCTTTCTATCAAGCATCTCTTTAAAATTTGACCTTTATTGTTCCTTCACCTTCAATGGAATGTGTTGAGTTGGCTCCAACCTGCACAATTCTAGAATGGGTGAAAGGCTTGTAGTTTTGGAACCAATCTCGATGATGGGTCATGTGTTGAGTTGCTCCAGAGTCCAAGTACTAGGAATCGATATCTTGAAAATTTCTGACCCTGTTCATAAAGGTAGATTCATCCTCTCTTTCATGTTGGATCGAGTTACTGATTGAGGTAACATTTGCTTGCTGCTGAAACTACTTCTTCTTTTTATTGTTATATTTGAGTGTTTTGCAGTCCTTAATCAGATGACCACTCCTCTTACAGTACTTGCAAAAGAGGTTCTGCATCGGCTGAGATGATGACGGAAAATTTGAATTCGATCCTAGGCCAAAATTCGACCCTGAGTCAAAATTCGACCCTGACTGCATGTTGCTCTTTTTGCTTGAATAATCAGATTTTGTGGATTTTTTTTATTTGAATTTTTGGTTTTTCTTTGTATACAGAGCTTGAGGATTTGATCCTAAGCCTGAAGAGGATGCATTTTGTCTTATCTCCTCTTGTAACAACATTGAGATAACTCTTGAGAGATTGGGTCGAAATGGCCATGACCCATGTTTCATAGGCATCAGAGAGACTTGATAGAAGAGTCATTAATCTGACATTATCTTATGCTAGAGTTTTCTTGATGGCTTTCAATTGCAACTACAAAAAAACTATCATGTGACACATCCATGACATGGAACATGTATAACTACATGAACCCCAATGCCAAGCCTAGGCATTGTATCTTTGTGGTCGCATTGATGTAGGCATGAGCAATAATAGTCCATGCTGGTGTTAAACTTTCTAATTGTTTCAATGAATTGCAATAAATATGCTAGTATGTAGCATTTATGTCGAATACAATTGTTAGATTTTTCACTAAATGAAACCTGAATATGACTAACTACTTGCAATATGTATGTCATGAGTGTGCTTGCATAAAAAGTGACAAGGAAAGGAACTTTGTTTAGGTTTGAGCAAGATTATTCACATTATTTATGGTATGTGCATATGTACCCAATTGTTGATGTCAGATTGAAATTCACCTAGCATTTTCCATTACTTACATAAGAAACATATTAAAGTTCATTTTAATGTGTACGAGAGAACACGCCCATAACATTAACCCTTTAGGGTGAAAAGAATCCATATTTTCAAAGAAAAAAGCTTGTTATCTGAAACAACTATAGTGCACACTATTTATGCCAAGAGCATATGTGATTGATTGTTGTTGTTAGACTGAATTTGACCTCTCATTTTTACATTTTGCACAAAAGAAACATGTTGGAGTGTATTTAACATGTAGGAGAGAATAAACCATGAGATTAACCCTTTGTGATGTAAGGAGTCCATGTTTTCAAAGAGTAGATTTATCTACTTTGAAAGGGAGGCCACTTTTTTTTACTCATATTGGTTGCTGCATCTCGAACAAAAATAGACCAAAATATTAAAATAAACATAATACACTTTGAATATATGCCTAAATATGCTAATAAGCAAATTCACATTTAGTTTGATGTCATATGGTGAGGTGTGGTTAAGGATTGTGTTCTAGACATATTCGCACTTACCCATATCTAGAAACAGTTTCTCAAAGTGTGACTATTATACCCACATCTCTTAGAAAAGGATACATGGAGAATCTACAATTGCTTTGCATAGAAGAATGTATCAGGTGGAAAATGGACCTCCAATTTCAACTCTGAAATCAATTGCTAATTGAAAACTAGAACTAGCTAGATATCAAAGTAGGACATGGGAATTCTTAACTTTGGCACTCACTTGCCACCAACATGGTAGCTCCAAAATACCACATATAGATAGCATATGCGGCAAGTTGCAATTCATGTGAGATGGGGGAAGGGCAAACATGACTCCCTTAGCCAATTGGAGTCACTTCATACTTGTCTCGTAAGGCCTCAAAAAATAATTTTCTACATGAGTGCAAGGAGTAAGTGAAAATATGGAAAAAATATCACACATTTTTGTATCACCAGTGTTCATGAGATTCAAGGCCCTTGGAAATATGCCAATGCCACTGAAATCGCTTATTTCATTATTCAAAAATAAAATGTGTGATTTTTTAAAGCCAATTATCTTATTGGCAAGGTCAACTATCAAATTTGTTATTGCAATAGTATTTACTTTCAAACATTCTTGAAATTTGAGGGTCAAGAGGGTTTGCCATCAAGGAACTTTGACATGATGTCTCTAGCTAGGTTGGTGCCCATCATCATATAAAAGAGTTGGAGGTATGAAACCAATCTATATAATTAAAATTCTTAAAGTATTAATTTCTTTCTTGTAATCTAAGACATTCTTAGTATACTCTATCATGAGAACACTTACAATTGGCTAATGTCCACTTTTCTATTTGTCTTTCAATATCGTGTTTTTGATGAGATTTCGTCCTTCATTGTTGAGGTTCACATGATTCTCAAATGCTTCAAACATATTCAAAATGGGTGTCAAATCAAGTTTGAATGCCTGTAAAGAATTCTCAAGCAAACCTTATAAGAGGCTTTACAACCTTTCAAGAGAAGGCATACATTATTAGTATTAAACCTATAAAATTTGAAACTAAATGCCAATCGAACAATGGGCTTTAGCCTTTATCTTCTTTTTGCAAGCACAATTTACTTTGCGCACTGTGGTTAGCATCACCTAGCAAGGGTGCTGAGCCCACTAAACTTGATCCACCACCAGGAGCTGGTCTGCAAAACCAGAGACTCTGGGTCCGCCGTATGGGGACCATACTACCCAGTGGTAGTCGCCAATGTTAGCCGATATTTCCGCACGGAAAATCGGGCTAATATTGAAGTTTAAGTTTGCAATAATTGAAAAAAACCGGCATGTAAAACCCGGTTCTTAGAGAACGGCACAAATCTACCTTAGAATTGGGTCCCAGCCCGCCCTAAAGTGGCTAGACACAGTTTAGAAGTAAGAAACTGACTTTTGAAAAAACCATCAAAAATATGTTGTGGTCAATTTTTGTAAAGACCGAGCAAGAGTGCCGATCCACCTAGAATTGGGTCCCAGCCCGCCCTAAATGAGGCCAGAGCAAATTTTGCGGCCTTAGAAATGGCCGGTAAATATTTTACAGCTTTTCACAAAAATGGCCAGTTGTAAAAAAAATAGGCGGTATGACCGTGCTAAAATCCCACCATGTATTGAGTCCATTTTTTACTAATATATGATCACTCAGTGTATTTTTCAGGGAAACCGTGTTGTCGCGGGAGCCCTAGTCATGAATGTTGAAAAAGTCAACCACAGAAGAAAAAACTGAGAAAGAAAAGTTGGGGGAAAAACGGGACCGGGAAATATGGATTCAGTGTCAAGGAGTCACAGAAACCCTAACGGCAAATTTTGGGCAATTTACGGACAATTAACAAAATGTGTGGGCCAAGTGGTTACCCAACAGGCCAAAAACCCAGACAAATGAGCAGTAGGCGCACGACCCTTAAAAAATCGAAGGAAGGCCAAAAACACAGGTACCCAAAGAAAAACGAAGGCCGCCTACTAAAAATAGGGGTTGAAAAAGGGCATCACCCAAAATTTGGATATTAAATGCCAAAACACCTTGGAGGCTAAAAAATTTGGGAGGTACACCCACTAGCCATTGACATTTTGGGCTTCTAAGGTGTACAAAAGAGAAAACTTAAATGGCCTCTCTAGCCTTTGACGAAAATGGCATCTTGGCTAGTTTTGGAAAAGGGCCTTGAATGCACCACTCCCCCACTCTCTTATGGAGGCCACTAGGTGTACTATCAAATGGGTTGAGGACAAATGGCAAAGAGGGCTTGAAGGGCATGAAAATTGGCAAAGCCTCATTTTGAAGGGGGACACTTGGGATTTACTATAAAAGGAGGCCACTCTTTGTGTTAAGAGATAGTTGGATATAGTTGAATGATAGTTGGAAATTGGATAATCAAATGATGTTGATAGTTGCTAAGTTGAGAGTGGAGAGTTTGATGAGTTTGATGTGATAGTTGAATGTCATGTTGATTGAGAATCTCATTCCATTTGTTGAGAGTTAGTTAGAAGTCATGGGAGTTGCTAATTTGTTGAGTTGGATGTTGAGAGGTAGTTCCATGTTGAGATTGAGTTGAGAATTTTTATGAGTTAGTAGTTTTGGGATCTTTGTTGTCTTTGAGGAAGGAGTTGATATTAGTGGATTTGGTTGTGTTGCATTGTTGAAAGCTTGTTTGGTTGAGAGAGGTTATCATGGAGATCTCATGCTCTTGAATATTCATTTTTCCCTTTGTTATCTCCTTACTATTTTGCATCAGGTATGAGGTGAATATTATCGAAAGGTTCCTTTGATAACGTGATCATGCATTGTATCATTCCATCTATGTTTTGTATGAGTAGAGGAGTGTGGATTACAAGCTGTGTGATGGGTAGGATGTCATATCATCTCACCAATTTGCTTGAGAGTTTCATAGAGTTCCTTCAATGAGATAACTTTCATCACTTTTTACAAGTTCCAATTTTGAGGAGTGACACTTGCTTCATCCCTAGCCCTTAAATCTCCAATAATTTCATTATGAGGAGTAGGTATTGACATCAAGTGTCATTATAAGTCTAGAGTGATAGATCTTTGAAAGTAAGAAAGTCTATACTATGAGCTCGTTGAGAGGAGGGTAGTTCTTTTGATGATCTCAATATCACAAATATTTTGAGGGTAGATTGTGAGGAGTCGAATGTAAGAGGCCCCATTGTCACTTCACTACATCAAATTTTTCTATCAATTTCTTTATCAAGTGCTTATGAAGGTTCAAATTGTTTCGAAAGGGTGTGTTATTATGAAGAGGCAAAGATGAAAAATATTCCTTAGTCCATTGGCTATGAGAATTTAAATAGCAATGGTCAAGTATACAGCCTACTGCATCGCTGATTCTCTGTCATAAGTGTATTGGACCTGTGAAATTATGTGTTTGCTTTCCGTGGTAGCCAATCGCACAGGGAACGAAGCACTTCTATAGGATTTCACATTTCTGTGGAGAATGCAATCGCCCATCTAAGGCACTCCATTGTTAAGTTATGAGTCACCGTACCTCTGTTGATTATGTTTGAAATTACCAAGCTGCCCGTTGGCTGCCTCTGCTCGCTGATCCTTCATTTATGTGCAAGTACTACCCGCTGCCTACTGCCTTACCTCTGTGCGCTTCTGATTGTCAGCGCTGCCCACCTCTGCCTGCTGTCTACTGAGACATGTCTGCGGCCCTGCATCAGAAAAAATCAGACCTGCAATTTTGATTTCTGCCAGGCCATCGCTGATAGGAAGAAACATTTCTACATTTTCATTTTTTCTTTTATGCCTTCCATCATAGACAGAGAGAGCACCTCTGAAATGTTTTTTGGATCCATGAAAATCATATGCCATTCTGACTCTGGTCTCCATCACAGATAGCTATCTCTCTCTTGCAGCGCAGATAGACAGACAAAACATCTGTGGATGCTCCTGAAATACAATCCTCATAGCGAATGTGTTCTACTGTACATCACAGTATAAATGCTTTGTTGATTCAAAGAGAGTACTTAAGTGATCTGTTTATGCCTGTTCACCGCTAATAGGAAGGGCTCATCTTTGAATTTCCATTGCTTGTTCTGCTGTTTTACATCACATCATGGACAGAGCACTTGATTCCTTCACAAAGAAGGGAAGACCAATTGGTTATGCCCGGCCATCGTTGACTGTTTGAAACACCCGTCCTCATCATCTGTCATCTAAGTTCCAGGGTTCAGTTCTGACCGTTGCTGCCAATCACACTGACAGAGGGCAATGCTCACTGCTAGATGACATTCAAGAAGATAATGGATTACATTCGAAGAGATCGAATACATGTGTAGTTCATCGTAACTCCGTATCCAACATTCAAATACATATCCATCGCATTCTAGAATGACAAGCGAGATGACAGAGACAATGCGACCGAGATTCTGCAGCATTCATGACTAGTACTAGTAGCTCTCTGATTTCCGGTCCTATGCTCACACTGAGGTATGGTTTTACTTTACCTCGGTCATTTTTTTATAGGCTCTATTTCTGTACTTACTTGCTTTCCATAGGAATACGCGTGCTTAAAGTCCTTACTTGCATTCGGCTATTGAGTGAATGGTCTATGTAGGATGCTGAGAAATCATTTTGTATTGTGATTAGAATTGTTACAAGAAACATAGTTGTAGCATACTAGTAATGTGTGATGTGTTTGATACTTTAGAACTTAATCATTTCAACGATTTTGCATCTGCCATGTCCCTACCATGACATAATCATTTGTGAGTCTCTTCCTGAAAGAGTGGAAATTGAAGTGTCATGTCTGTGTGTAAAGTGTGGTTTTCCATAGCCTTCGTCATTCCAAATTAAGTGATAGTTTTGTTTTCGCATGTATCTGTATTATGAGCACCCGACTATCCTTGTGGGTTATAATTTGGAAGGTGAGCTTATATTCTATCAAAGTAGGGAAACGGTTTTCTGATATGTGATGACTGAATTGTTGTATGATGTGACTAGAATACCAGGAGCCTTAGCATTTTTAACCTTTGTCGTTCTCCGTCAATATTCAAAAAACTTACTACATACTCTAGTAGAGCAAGCAAGTGATTTCTGACAGCATGCATTAGTATTATAAAACCAGCGTTTTTCACTGTTAGAGCAATTGTGTATTGCGGTTCAGTAGCATGAGAAAATGTTTTTCTTCATAGTAAATGCATTTGGTTGTTGGTCGGTCTATAAACTAGTTGACATACAACATTATTGATAATTTGTGGAAATCGTCAAGTTGGAATTGTTTGTTCGTCATTTATGAAACGTATCAATAGGATTCAAGCTCTGTGAAACACCAGAGCGGGTCGTCCACCAGCCGTGGTTGAAAAACACCACCTTGGTTAAAGCATCACACTTGTCACACCCGCCGTCGGTACTGTCTAGCAAAATACCTAGACCCGACGGTCGGCGAAAATACCGCCGCTTAGCAAACAAAGCAGTGCGTATAACTTGCACCCCACAAGCACATCATAGACAGTAAATCGATTTCCAGCCCATGTAAGATTTTTACTAACTGTAAGCCGAATTCAATGGGGAAAGAGATATTAGCAAGATCCTGACATGAATTAGTGATCAGAAGTTTTACGGAACTAGGACCCTAGAAAGCTAGTGAATCATTGCATCAAAAGTACTAGCACCCCCTCCTTACAATCATATTTCTGAGAGCATGGAATACTCTCATTGGCTCGGGAGCACGGGGTAACAGAGGAAGCCCCCAGGATTGGATGTGGCAGGACCTTCGTTACTCACGTAGGGCATAGCCACCATTAGTAGTGGTGCCCCTTGACTTTTTTAGGACGTTTTGGCTGGACCAATCCCCTGCCGAAAATGGCCCTAACAAGAGAACATCGTGAGAATCGTGAGAACCGTGGGAACGGTTCCTCTCTCTCAACGGTTCTCACGGCTATCAATGGTTCTCATGGCGAGTGAGAGAGAGAGGGAGGGAGAGCATCCGAGAGAGAGAGAACATCGTGAGAGAGGAACCGTGAGAGAGGAACATCATGAGAGAGGAACCGTGAGAGAGAGGAACTATGAGAGAGAGAGAGCACCGTCAGAGAGGAACCGTTGAGAGCCGTGAGAACCGTTGAGAACCATGAGAACGGTTCTCACGGCGAGAGAGAGAGAGAGAGAGAGAGAGAGAGAGAGAGAGAGAGAGAGAGAGAGAGAGAGAGAGAGAGAGAGAGAGAGAGAGAGAGAGAGAGAGAGAGAGAACATTGCGAGAATTGTGTGAGCGAGAGATAGGGAGAACTGTGAGAGAGAGAGAGAATGCGCTGATGCAACAACTGAATCAGCACTCATTTGCTCATGCTCCAGGTGTCATAGAGATGTCTTATTACTTCTCTGAAAGTTGGAAACAATCATGAGAGGAACCGTGAGAGAGAGGAACTATGAGAGAGAGCACCGTCAGAGAGGAACCGTTGAGAGCCGTGAGAACCGTTGAGAACCATGAGAACGGTTCTCACGGCGAGAGAGAGAGAGAGAGAGAGAGAGAGAGAGAGAGAGAGAGAGAGAGAGAGAGAGAGAGAGAGAGAGAGAGAGAGAGAGAGAGAGAGAGAGAGAGAGAGAGAGAGAGAGAGAGAGAGAGAGAACATTGCGAGAATTGTGTGAGCGAGAGATAGGGAGAACTGTGAGAGAGAGAGAGAGAATGCGCTGATGCAACAACTGAATCAGCACTCATTTGCTCATGCTCCAGGTGTCATAGAGATGTCTTATTACTTCTCTGAAAGCTGGAAACAATGATTTGTTCAAAAGTGTGATAAATGACAAAGATTCTCCTCCTCACGAATGCATTTGGAAGCTGGTATAGTTTGGAGTATTTGAAGGCTGGTATAGAGAGATCATACTTGAAAGATCTGCACAGTGCATGCTGAGAACACTACCAAGAGCAAAAGGATGTTGAAAATTGATGGTATGAATGCGGTGAAATGCAGCCAACGTTGCTTTCGTTAACGGTGAAATGTGTTGCCTAACAGACCGTGATCTCAGATCTGTAAGGCCCGCCTAAAGGACTGTGAAATGTGTAGGGGCCGCAAACACCTCCTTTGCAGATGTTTGGGAGGGGCCAACGACAGCCCGTGAGAACCGTTGGATTGCAACTGGCAAGGGCTGTTGAAGATCGCACTCTGCATGCTATCAGAAGCGCAAGGAGAAGAGCCTGTTATCGCAACCTTGAGCCATGAGACTACTATCACAACTGTCGGGCAGAGCCGAAGAATCACACCACCATCACCATCATAAGGTGTGTTTGTTGATCAACGATGTCCAGTTTGCAAATCAACAACTTATATGATTGTAGATAATGGCAAATGATGAAACAGTTAATCAAAGGAGTGCATTGAGGTATAAGGTGTGTTTGCAGATCGGCGACGGCCAGTTTGCAGGTTCATTCCACTTTAGTGTTCACTAATTTATTGTTCTACACAGCTGCAAACTTAGATTGGGTGAATATGATGGTGATTGATTATCATGCAAGTTGGGAGCCAAACACAATTGGAGCACACACAACTCTAAACCGTGTTCTTAGAATGTTTACTAAACCATGTTCCCAAACCGTATTCAAGACCCATATCATACACTTCATAGATTCCATTTCTCTAGAATTGGCCGCAAGATTCATCCATTCGGCCTCATTTTATATATATATGAGAGAGAGAGAGAGAGAGGCGCATGTTGGCCCCTCCGAAATGACCACAAAGGAGGTGTTTGTGGCTCCTCCAGTCACTCACTCACTGGCCGTCGCTGATCTGCAAACACACCTTATACCACTCTCAATCTCAGTCCACCAACACCTTGCCCCTCAAATCATGCCTAAAAATCACTACCTAATTGAACTCTTTGATAGCTGAATATAGTCTAATTACTATCTACTGTTGCAGCTTTGGAAATCTACAAGAGTATTGTGCTCATCACATTTGATCCACTCAACTACTCTGAATATGAGTCCATTGACACCTTGCCCTCAAGTCCTATCTGAAAATCACTTTCTAATTGGACCGTCTTTCTCTCAAACACACACACACACAAACACATCTCTCTCTCTCTCTCTCTCTCTCTCTCTCTCTCTCTCTCTCTCTCTCTCTCTCTCTCTCTCTCTCTCTCTCTCTCTCTCTCTCTCTCTCTCTCTCTCTCTCTCTCTCTCTCTCTCTCTCTCTCTCTCTCGCTCTCTCTCATATATATATAAAATGAGGCCGAATGGATGAATCTTGTGGGCAATTCTAGAGAAATGGAATCTATGAAGTGTATGATATGGGTCTTGAATATGGTTTGGGAACATGGTTTAGTAAACATTTTAAGAGCACGATTTAGAGTTGTGTGTGCTCCAATTGTGTTTGGCTCCCAACTTGCATGATAATCAATCACCATCATATTCACCCAATCTAAGTTTGCAACTGTGTAGAACAATAAATTAGTAAACACTAACGTGGAACAAACCTACAAACTGTTCGTCGCTGATCTGCAAATACACCTTATACCTCAATGCACTCCTTACATGATTAACTGTTTCATCATTTGGCATTATCTACAATTATATAAGTTGTTGATTTGCAAACTGGACATCGTTGATCAACAAACACACCTTATGATGGTGATGGTGGTGTGATTCTTCGGCTCTGCCCGACAGTTGTGATAGCAGGCTCATGGCTCAAGGTTGCAATAGCAGGCTCTTCTCCTCGCGCTTCTGATAGCATGCAGGTCGCGATCTTCAATAGCCCTTGTCAGTTGTGATCCAACGGTTCTCACGGGCCGTCGTTGACCCCTCCCAAACATCCGCAAAGGAGGTGTTTGCGGCCCCTACACATTTCACAGTCCTTTAGGTAGGCCTTACAGATCTGAGATCCCGGTCCGTTAGGCACGCATTTCATCGCAAACGAAGGCAACGTTGATCGCATTTCACCACATTCATACCATCAATTTTCAACATCCTTTTGCTCCTAACAATGTTCTCAGCATGCCCTGTGCAGATCTTTCAAGTACGATCTCTCTATACCAGCCTTCAAATACTCCAAACTATACCAGCTTCCAAATGCATTCGTGAGGAGGAAAATCTTTTTCATTTATCACACTTTTGAACAAATCATTGTTTCCAACTTTCAGGGAAGTAATAAAGCATCTGAATGACACCTGGAGCATGAGCAAATGAGTGCTGATTCAGTTGTTGCGTCAACGCATTCTCTCTCTCACTCACGGTTCTCCCTATCTCTTGCTCACACAGTTCTCGCGATGTTCTCTCTCTCTCTCTCTCTCTCTCGGATGCTCTCCCTCTCTCTCTCACACTCGCCGTGAGAACCATTCTCATGGCTCTCACGGCTCTTAACGGTTCCTCTCTCACGGTGCTCTCTCTCTCTCATGGTCTCTCTCTCTCTCTCTCACGGTTCCAACTCTCACGGTGCTCTCTCTCTCACGGTTCCACTCATTGTTCTAACGGTTCTCATGGCGCTCTCTCTCTCACGGTTCCTCTCTCCTCTCTCACGATGTTCCTCTCTCACGGTTCCTTTCTCATGATGTTCTCTCTCTCTCGGATCTCCCTCCCTCTCTCTCACTCATCATGAGAACCGTGAGAATCATTGAGAGAGAGGAACCGTGAGAGAGGTTCTCACGGTTCTCAACAGTGCTCACGACTCTCAACGGTTCCTCTCTCACTCACTCCCTCCCAAATGACCGCAAAGGAGGTGTTTGCAGCCCCTCCCTTCATGGTGTTTGCGACCCTTCCACTCACTCACTCACTACCCTCTCTCTTAGCGGTCCTATGTGGCCCCTCCCTATGCTCCCTTAGCGTCCTATGCGGCCCCTCCCTATGCTCCCTTGGCGGTCCTATACGGCCCCTCCCTATGCTCTCTCTCTCTCTCTCTCTCTCTCTCTCTCTCTCTCTCTCTCTCTCTCTCTCTCTCTCTCTCTCTCTAGCACGGTTCTCATGGTTGCCTCTCGGTTTAGCCCTCCCCTCCGCAAAAGACCGCAAAGTCACGATGTTCTCTCTCTCTCGGATCTCCTCTCTCTCTCTCACTCGCCGTGAGAACCGTTGAGAGAGGAACCGTGAGAGAGGTTCTCACGGTTCTCAACGGTGCTCACGGCTCTCAACGGTTCCTCTCTGACTCACTCCCTTCCAAACGACCGCAAAGGAGGTGTTTGCGGCCCCTCCCTTCACGGTGTTTGTGACCCTTCCACTCACTCACTCACTGCCCTCTCCCTTAGCGGTCCTATGCGGCCCCTCCCTGTGCTCCCTTAGCGGTCTTATACGGCCCCTCCCTATGCTCCCTTGGCGGTCCTATACGGCCCCTCCCTATGCTCTCTCTCTCTCTCTCTCTCTCTCTCTCTCTCTCTCTCTCTCTCTCTCTCTCTCTCTCTCTCTCTCTCTCTCTCTCTCTCTCCACAGCACGGTTTTTAGGGTTGCCCGTCCTTTCGGCCCTCACGGTTCTCATGGTTATCCCTCCCTTCCGAGCTCTCATGGTTGCCACTCCCTTCAATTCTAACGGTTGCCCCTCCTCACGGTTCTCACGGTTGCCCCTTCTCTCTCTCTCTCTCTCTCTCTCTCTCTCTCTCTCTCTCTCTCTCTCTCTCTCTCTCTCTCTCTCTCTAGCACGGTTCTCATGGTTGCCCCTCGTTTCAGCCCTCCCCTCCGCAAAAGACCGCAAATTCATGATGTTCTCTCTCTCTCGGATCTCCCTCTCTCTCTCTCTCACTCGTCGTGAGAACCGTTGGGAGAGGAACCGTGAGAGAGGTTCTCACGGTGCTCACGGCTCTCAACGATTCCTCTCTAACTCGCTCCCTCCCAAATGACCGCAAAGGAGGTGTTTGCGGCCCCTCCCTTCACGGTGTTTGTGACCCTTCCACTCACTCACTCACTCACTCACTGCCCTCTCCCTTAGCGGTCCTATGCAGCCCCTCCCTATGCTCCCTTAGCGGTCCTATGCGGCCCCTCCCTATGCTCCCTTAGCGGTCCTATACGGCTCTCTCTCTCTCTCTCTCTCTCTCTCTCTCTCTCTCTCTCTCTCCAGCATGGTTTTCAAGGCTGCCTGTCCCTTCGGCCCTCACAGTTCTCACCCTAAACCCTCCCTTCCGAGTTCTCATGGTTGCCCCTCCTCACGGTTCTCACGATTGCCCCTCCTCACGGTTCTCACGGTTGCCCTCTCTCTCTCTCGGATCTCTCTCTCTCTCACACTCACTCACTCACTCACTCACTCACTCACGGTGCTCACGATGCTCAATATCTCTCGGATGCATAGGGACCACAATTATATATATATCATCGGCTGCATAGGGACCGCAATTAGGCCGCATAGGGACCATTGCATAAGGACCGCAATTAGGCCGCATAGAGACCACCGCCACCTAGATCGGAAAACCAGCGTACGTCAACGACATGACATACTGGAGTTCCAAATCATCGGTCGTCACCTAGATCGGCCGGCATTGCCCGTCAACGACGGGCACTCTTTACTAGTCTATATATATATATATATATATATGTATATAAACTTATGTACAGTTTTGCGCATGTGTATGGGTGCACCCATGCATCCTCCTCCCCTCACCCATGCATAAGCTTTTTCTAACTAAAAAAACTTGGGGAGGAGGATGCATGTATGGGAAATGTGCATATCCCCATACATTTGCACATTGTGTGCATTGAGAGGTGGACCCCAAAAAGATTCCTCACCCCTCCCTCCCACTTACTAAATTCAAATACTTAAAGTTTGAAGTTAAGTTTTTATTTTTTCACACACTTCAATGTGCTTTAAACTTTAGCCAATATCTTTATTACTTGGCTTTCTTATTTTTTTAAATTATCAAAGTTTTACCCATAAATCATGAACATAAATTTTTTTTGACTAAACTGGTTTTTTTTTTTCAATCCTTCAAATTCCTATCTTGGCCCGCCATTTTCAAGAATGTTTGACCACAAGCCCAAACTCACTAGCTTTAACTCCTAAATCGTTACCCACAAGCTTTTATCCATGGGCCAAAAAATGCACAATTTAAAAAAAAGGAGGGGGATGGGGTGAGGGGACTAAAAGAGACAATAAAAAGAGAAAAATAGGGAGAGGGGAGATTTGGAACACACGTGAATGCACACACACGCACACACACACGTGTGAGTGAGTGAGTGAGTGAGTGTGTGTGTGTATGTGTGTGCGCGCGCACGCACGCGTGTGTGTGCACGCGCATGTCTTTGTGTGTGTGTGTGTGTGTGCGTGTGCACGTGTTCATTGTGTGTGTGTGACCGCCGACACAACAAATGCGTGTGTGTGTGCACACACCATTGACCATACACACACACACACACACACACACATCCCATTGACCACATAAATTACACACACCATCAAGCACAAATCATACACACAAATTCACATACACAGATAACACATGCACTCACGTACATACACACACACACATCGGCCACCCGTCAACGACCATCGACCACCCAACAATGATCATCGGTCGTCCATTGCCCGTCATCGACGGGCACTCTTTACTACTATATATATATATTTAAACTTATGTACACTTTTGCGCATGGGTATGGGTGCACCATGCATGCTCCTCCCCTCACCCATGCATGAGCTTTTTCTAACTAAAAAACTTGAGGAGGAGGATGCATGTATGGGGAAATGGCCCTCCTCCCCATGCATGCATCTAAGGGGCCCATTCCAAATTCAAATTATCCTTTATCAACACACATAGTGTTTTGAAGTGCATGTAGATACTTTCATGGTGAAAGGTGTTAAACAAATGAGACTTTCATTATCAAAAAATTGAAGGGTGTTCTAAGTATTTTTTAAATTATTAGACTTTCCACGGGAAAGGTTGATATAAAAATACATTTCTATGAGGGAAAAGTCGTCTGTGAAGGGCTGGGAAGGCTTCAAAACGCAGGCGTGGTGGGTCTCTCTCTCTCTCTCTCTCTGAAGGGCTGGGAAGGCTTCAAAACGCAGGCGTGGTGGGTCTCTCTCTCTCTCTCTCTCTCTCTCTCTCTCTCTCTCTCTCTCTCGTTGCACTCAAGCTTGCATGGCAGACCTACGTGGTGCATAACTTAGCTTGCCACACAAGCCTATGTCAAGCCTATGTGACAGACTACAACATGCCTGCATGGCAAACATCAAGCCTATGTCATGCCTATATGACCTACCACACAAGCCTATGATAGTCCTACGTCGCTTGCCACATGGCAAGTCCCAAGCCTGCGTGGTTTGTCTCATGACATGCCTACGTGGCTTGCCACGTGGCAAATTGTGAGCCCCAGCTCTCTCTCTCTCTAGATCCACTCAAGCTTACATGGCAGAGCTTGGTTGGCTTGCCACACAAGCCTTTGTGGTAGCTTGCGACATGCTTGCATGGCAGACATCAGACCTATGCCATGCCTATGTGGCCTGCCACGCAAGCCTATGATAGGCCTGCATGGCAATTTTTGAGCGCACCTATATCTCTCTCTCTAGGTCCACTCAAACCTATGTGGTAGAGCCTGGTTTGCTTGCCATACAAGCCTATGGTAGGCCTACATGCTTGCCACATGGCAAACCTCAAACTTGCATGATTTGCCATGTGGCAGACCTACGTGGCTTGCCCCGTGGCAGTGTGCGACAGGCTTAGCAGATAGCAGACCATGTAGGCAGAGCCTAGTTGGCTTGCCAGCCTATGATGGGCCTACATGGCTTGCCACATGACTAACCCCAAGCCTGCATGATTTTCCACGTGGCAGCCATATGTGATTGCCACATGGCAGCCTATGATAGGCTTGGTAGATAGCAGGCCTATGTGGCCTGTTACACAAGCCTATGGTAGGCCATGTGGCAAGCCACACAAGCCTATGGAAGGCATACGGGGCTTGCCACGTGGTAGCTTTTGAGTCCCACCTACTTCTCTCTCTAGGTCCACTCAGGCCTATGTGGCAAAGCCTAGTGGCTTGCCACACAAGCCTATGTTAGACCTACATGGTTTGCCACATGGCAAACCCTTAGCTTGCAAGCATGGCAGCCTACGACAAGATTGGTAGATAGTAGATTTATAACATGCCTATGTGGCTTGCTACACAAGCCTATGGTAGTCCTACGTGGCTCTCTCACGATTCCTCTCTCTCTCTCTCTCTCTCTCTCTCTCTCTCTCTCTCTCTCTCTCTCTCTCTCTCTCTCTCTCTCTCTCTCTCTCTCTCTCTCTCTCTCTCTCACTCACGGTTATCACGAAGCTCTCTCTCTCTCTCTCTCACTCACGGTTATCACGAAGCTCTCTCTCTCTCTCTCTCTGATGCTCATGGTTCTCACGGTTCCTCTCTCTCTCTCTCTCCCACTCACGGTTCTCACGGTTCTCTCTCTCTCTCTCTCTCTCTCTCTCTCTCTCTCTCTCTCTCTCTCTCTCTCTCTCTCTCTGATGCTATCGGTTCTCACGGGCCGTTGTTGACCCCTTCCAAACGACCGCAAAGGAGGTGTTTGCGGCCCCTCTCTTCATCCCACATAAAGACCACATTTAGGCCATTTGTAGTCCTTTAGGCCACGCATTTCACCATAAACGAAGGCAACGTTGACCGCATAAGGTGTCTCTCTCTCTCTCTCTCTCTCTCTCTCTCTCTCTCCGTCTCAAGGAGGTTTTTGAACAAAGGAGGTGTTTGTGACCTCACTACAAGGACCGCATAAGGACCGCAACCTCACTACAAGGACTGCATAAGGACCGCTTTTAGGCCGCATAGGTACGACATTTAGGCCATTCGTGGTCCTTTAGGACACGCATTTTACTAGATCATCGGCCGCATAGGGACCGCATTTAGGCCGCACAGGGATCACATTTATGTCGCATTAAGGACCGTCGCGTAAGGACCTCAATTAGGCCGCATAGGGATTACCACCACCTAGATCGGAAAATCAGTGTCCGTCAATAACGGCCGCCACCTAGATCGGCCGCCATTGCCCGTCAACGATGGGCACTCTTTACTAGTATATATATATATAACTATTTGTGCGCATGTGGTGCACATGTGTATGGGTGCACCCATGCATCCTCCTCTCCTCACCCATGCATACACACTTTATTAACTAAAAATGATGGGGAGGGGATGCATGTATGGGGAAAGTGCATATCCCCATACATTTGCACATTGTGTGCATTGGGGGGTGGGCCCCAAAAAGATTCTTTACCCCTCCCTCCCAATCACTAAATTCAAATATTTGAAGTTTGAAGTTAAGGTTTTATTTTCTTCACACACTTCAATGTGCTTTAAACTTTAGCCAATAATCTTTATTACATGGCTTTCTTATTTATTTTAAATTACCAAAGTTTTACCCATAAATCATGAACATAAACATTCTCTTGACTACCTAAAACTGCTTCTTCTTTTTTTCAATCCTTCAAATCTCTCTTGGCCCACCATTTTCATTAATGTTTAACCACAAGCCCAAACTCACTATCTTTAACTCTTTGTACTGTCAAGTTGAATTTTTCAAAAGACTCAAATTTTTTCGAAAACTCGAATTTTTCGAAAGACTCGATTTTATTTTCCAAAGACTAGAATTTTTTCGAAGACTCGAATTTTTCCGAAGGCTCCAATTTTTCTGAAGGCTCAAATATTTCCAAAGACTCAAATGTTTGATATTCGAGATGCGAGATGTGCAAGATTGGCCATCATCCAAATCATCGGCCGCCACCTAGATCGGCCTCCATTGGGGGGGCGTCAACGACGGGCACTCTTTAGTAGTGTGTGTGTGTATATATATATATATATATATATATACACTATCGATCTAGGTGATGGCCGATCTATGTGGCGGCTGATGATCCGTTGACGGACGAGCAGCACTGGTTTAGGAGGAAAGTCGATGGTCGTTGGCGAGTGGCCGTGTTGGAAATTGATGGTTTATCAAAGATGATTGACTGATATCGAATTTAGAGGAGCTTTGGTCAAAACAGAGGCTCGGATATCATGTCAAAAATTATTGGGAATGAGTGGAAGCTGAGGAGCGAGCTTGTTTAGGATCAGAAGCGCCACACTTAGCAGCAAAATTAAAGGATATCATGTTAGAAATCAGTGGAAATGAGCGGAAACTGAGGATCGGGCTTGTCTAGGATCGGAAGCGCAACAGTTAGCCACCATTGCTCGTCAACGATGATCGAACGATAATCGGATTGCATTCTTCCTATAGGATAAAAATCCGAATGTGACCCAAGGTTGGATAAATATCCGAACGTGAACCAGAGGCGGAACCGATCCATGGTCAGATAAAGATCCGAACATGAACCAAGCTCGGATAAAAATCCGAAATCTGTCAAATTTTGTACACGGAGAACGTGGTGTACATGTAGTTGTTTGGCGAGTAGATGTGGTGAAATAATGTAGTTGTTTTGTGAGTGGTTGCCTTCAATTTCCTGTCGGCTTCAACTTCATGTTGCCTTCAACCTTCCTACCTTGCTGCTAGATGCTATGCAGGTAATTGGTTATGTTAGTAATGTTGTTTCTGGTGAGTTGTTTGTTATATCAAATATATGACTTTACATAGTTTGCAATTGTCGAATGCGGAGTTATCACGATGTTGTTAAGATCATGTGTTGTTGTATGTACATTTTTTTTCTGACATTCTTGGTGTTGTTGCAGATGTCGAAGATCTACATAAATCACAGGACTTTTGTGCGAGACCTGACGGAGTTATTTTGTTTTGGCGATGAGGTGTCTCGTAGCTCCATTTTGTGGTTGATAGAAGCTTATGCAGAGTTCTTATTCCAACAACAAAGGAGAAGATGTTTTATGCCAAAAGAATATCGATTCCTATTAGATGTAAATATGTTACTCAGGAATGTGGCATATGTTTGAAGACATGTTTCAACATTGAAATCAATTACATATTTTAATAGTAATTGCTTGATAAGCTCTTTATTGTTACTCAGATTATTGTTTACAATGCACAATCGAAAAAGGCATGAAATTTTCAATAATTAATTCTTTTACATCGTCCCAATCCAAGCTACAACGATAATGTTATAAGCATTTGAAATAAATTTAGTTCTAGTGATTGAAATGGGAGGAAAAGCCACCTTCAAACTTAAAGGATGACACTCACCTAGTTCTCTTGAACTTAAAACTTAAAGGACGGCACTCACCCAGTTCTCGCATTATATTTAAGGGAACACAGGCATGGCATAACTCACCTTTCTCTTTTCATTTTCTCTGTTTGCACTCTCTGGCTCTCGGTTTTAGCGATCTGGGCATTCTATTACAGCAAACATAAGCTTGACAGGATTTCTATGCTCAGCATAGGTTGACGAATGTCGACATCCTAAGATTCCAGTAAGGTAAGACAATTTTAAATCAGATTTCTTTTTCTTGCAAAAACATTCATCACATTTTACAATTTTCAGTGTATCCCTGCCACCAAAGCCTCAATAGTCTCAATACCATTTGATGTAGTAGGAGCATGAAACAACTACATGTGACAATGGGTATTATTTAGAAATATAAAATAATTTTGGTTTTTTGTGTACATAAAAGTATCAAAAACTTTTCAATAATGAACTGAAAATACCATAACACTAAACCAAAATTGCTTTTTGCATACAAACCATATCAATGGAGCCTTTAACCAAACCAGATGTGCTTGTCCCATATAATGATCTAGAAGCCATTGCTAAAGCTCTTTTTGTCTAGGAAACTAAATTAAAGTCTCACAATAAATAACATTCATTCCAAAAAAAAAAAATTGATCATTATTTGATGATAAACAACAAAAAAATATGACAATGACAGTTTTCTAATGTGTTAAGCAAACTATCTAGTAACATTACTTGAAATCTAACAGTACACAATAGAATATTTGTAATGCTAAAATAAAGCTGTCAAATAATCAACTACAAGCATGAATAGCATGATTTCTTGTTCACACCATACAAAAGTATATTCTCACAATAAATAACATTCATTCCAAAAAAAAAATTTGATCATTATTTGATAAACAACAAAAAATATGACAATGACAGTTTATCAATGTGTTAAGTAAACTATCTACCATTACTTGAAATCTAATAGCACACAATAGAATATTTGTAATGCTGAAATAAAGCTGTCAAATAATCAACTACAAGCATGAATAGCATGATTTCTTGTTTACTAGGTGCAAGTACCCAGTTACAATCTTGTCTCATCTTTATTAGAAAGAATATATCCGCATGTTTATTGTTTCAATTAGAGATGAACCACAAAATATGGAAGAGCTCTAGTTAGAATATGCAAGAGGTAGAAGATACCATGAATGGAAAATGAACAAATTATATCCAAGCCATGCCAAAACAATAAGTCATTGGCTTGGAACCAATCTACAAGAATCAAGAAAAAGCAAATTGTCAATCAAAAGCAAAAGGAATGGTAGGTTGTCTGAGGATACATTAAAAAAAAAAATTATGGGAAAGTAAAGCAACTTTGCATCTTAATAAAATCACATTCATTTGCTCTCTACATGTGGTTATTTGAAATTTAGGACATAAAGACTTATAGACATGGAAATGAACATACAAACAAGATTTTTTGATGGTGATCTCAAGTGTTAGGTGTGAAGAATTGAAAAAGATTATCTATGTTAGATATAGGGTTTTATGTTTTTTACATCAAGCATCTAGGTGTAGGATGTTGATAGGAATAAATTTGGCATAGATGGCAAATTATGCATTTCCACTTGTAATGCCACTATTGAGCCAAAATAGAGTAAGAGGCTAAACACTTGCTAATTAGAGTGTAGACAAGTGTAAAGTTTTTGTTTGATGAATTCCAAGAGGTCCAATAGGATATAGAGGTGGAACCTTGTGAGGTCCAATAGGAAATTGAGGTGTGCTTGAATATAGTCCAATAGAATTAAGAGGTGCATAGATCAATGATCCAATAGGATCAAGAGGTGACAAAATGTGGTCCAATCATAGTTAAGCATAGTGGGAGCTCGTGGACCTACTAGTATCATTGTACTCCTCATTTTGAAATCAATTGATTTGGTGATTTCATGGATTTTGTGAGTTTTTGGATTTCTAGCTTTCTCTCTCTACTCGAGAGCTCTTGATGCATTTTCTCTCTCTATCCGAGGAGAGCAGCTTGTTTTTACTTAGATTATTTTTTGAATACTTCCCACACGTGTGAGTGAGAGTTGGAAGTGATTGAATGCATGTAGTAGTGTGTTTTTGCCTTAGGATTCAAGATTGATCTTGAATCTCAATCTAGTCTTGATCTTGGTGCATCTACACACCTTAGGAGATCACAAGTACATGTAGTGGACAGTCCACACGTGTGAAAATCAACATGGTATCAGAGCCTACCTAAGGTTACCATGCATTTTGATCCATCTAAGTGAAAAATTTTCATCAATCTTGAGCTAGAAATTGTCAAGGCCCATTTTCCTAGCTATCTTGTTCAATCTTGGATCAAAAGAGATCAAAAGGACATTGATTGGGTCTGACCTGGTACTGTACGAAATCAGGTGCTCAGACACGTGTGAGGAACATCCAATTTCAGTTTGGAAGTTCTCTCTCATGTTTGATCCATTTATCTTGCTTGATAGCTTGTTTTGAAGCTATTTTTGTCTAGTTTCTGTTGCAATCAGTTTCATTCCATTTGGTTGAGCCAATCAAAAGTTATAAGCTTTTGAAGAGGGTTAGGTAGGGCACCTAGACCTGGGTGGACACATTTGGTTTGGTCAAGAGATTGCTTGGTTGATCCAAAATCACAGTTGTATGCTTGCCAATCTCATCTGTATGCGTGGGGAACTGAAGGGTGGTGTGGAGTATGGAAGAAGGTGAGGATGGAGCGGAAAGTGTCTGGCGTGGAGGTGAAAAATTGATAACTTGCATCCATGCCAGAGTGTCGGGGGACAGTTGCGAATCAGAAGGGTTGAATGTGAGAGGAGCAACGGTGGTGACAGGAGTAATGGAGGATGCGATGGTGATGGATGGAGCAGCGGACACTGGAAGAGAAGTAGGAGTGGTATCAACAGAAGAAACGAGGATGGAGACAGAAACATATGTGGATGGAATAGGAAGAGAGATAGCGACAACATAAATTGGAGTGGAGGGTTGCATGGAAGACGAAGTGGCGGTGGTTGATGGAGTGGTTAGTGCGACAGTGGTGACACGTCTTCGGGTGATAGGTGGAGATGTGGATGTAGAGGCAGCGCCACGCATTCGTTTGCTGGCCGTTGTGTTAATGACTGCAGGTTGGGAGGAGGTAGATGTTTGAGATGGTGGGTAAAGGTTAGTATGTGGCACAAGGGTAGATAGGAGGGATGAGCAAGGATTCATAGTTCTGTCTAGTAGGCCGTCGTGCTCGCTGGCAAACTTCACAGTCTGAATCAAATTTTCTATGTCCTTATGAAGCATAGGCTACCAACATCATGATTGCAAAAGTTTTCGAATAGTAATATCTGTAGAGAAGTGTCCTCCACCCATGCCATCATGTGAAAACATGATTAAATCTGGGATTTCATTTAGTAAAACACATCTACATAAAATATTGTCTGATCCACGATGATACAATTGTCCTGCAATCAATTGATAAGGTTGAGCCTTATGAATCAATTGTCTCTTTTGTACTCTTGTCAAAGAGTCATTCGGTTGTCCTAGCATCAGGTACTCAACAATATCCGCTGCCCACTTAGGTACTGCTTCTATTTAGAACAATGCAGCATCTGGCAGTTCATCATCCACTTCAGTATTAACTGGTGCGGATTTGATGTGATCGGCTAGATAATGTTGCTTCCCCTTTCGAACCACAATTCGAAAGTCAAATTTAGTCAATAATAGTAACCATCTTGCAATACGTCCAGTATTGCATGGCTTGTTTACCAAGTAAAGTAACGGCTGGTGATCCGTATAAAATGCAAAGTGCGTTTCCATGAGGTAGTGACGAAATTTTTGACCAAACAAATTCATGGCTAACACTCCATCATGGGAACGTAATTAGTTCAAGTACGTCATGCGACAAAACACATCTTCTCAAAATCATCCATTTCTCGACAGTATAATTGTCCTGCAATCAATTGATAAGTTTGTGTCTCAAGAATCAATTGTCTCTTTTGTATTTTTGTCAAGGAGTTATTGGGTTGGCCAAGCATCATATATTATCGGTTGCCCACTGAGATACTGCTTCAACATAGAACACCGCAACATCTGGCAGTTCATCATCCACTTCAATATTAACCGGTGCTGATTCGATTCTGGATACATGGTCGGCTAGATAATGTTGTTTACCTTTTCGAACCACAAATTGAAAGTCAAATTCGGTCAATAAAAGTAGCCATCTTGCAATATGCCTAGTATTACACGTCTTGTTTACTAAATAAAATAACAGGTGATGATCAGTGTAAAATACAAAATGTGTTGCCATTAGATAATGTTGAAACTTCTTTACCAAAAAACCTTGGCCAACGTTTCTCGTTTTGTTGTTGAATAATTCTTCTCTAGATCTGTAAGCTATCGGCTTGCAAATCTGATAAGATAGTCTGGCTGCGTCAAAACTGATCCAATTGCATATTTTGATGCATCAATGTGAACATGAAACTCAATTGTCCAAATTGGAGCTCGTAGTATCGGTGCCAAAGCTAAAGCTTTTTTCAATCTTTCAAATGCTTCCAACCCCTCAACTGTCCAAATTGGTACAATAGTCAATTTGTATATAGGTCTTGCTAGATCCACAAAGAATAAAATAAATATTTGATAGTAATATGCATGACCCATAGAAACATAGACTCATTGAATTGTTCCTGGCAACGGTAACTCGACTATGACTTTGATTTTGGAATAATCTGTAGCAATGCCATGTCTTGATATCACATGTCCAAGGAAAACTCCATGAGTAATCCAAATTTGACACTTTTCTGGATTTAAGAAAATTTGGTAACACTTTTTCCAAACGATCCATGTGGTTTGTATCGGCACTATGGACTCCGAGATCATTCAAGTAGATTTCAAGGAATTTTTGCAAGTAGTCTTTGAAGGTGAACTGCATTACTTGTTGAAATGAACTAGGTGCATTATTACAAAGTCAAAACGACATGATTTTATAAGCATAAGTTTTTCATTTTGTTGCAATAGTTGTTTTATGGCGATCCACAGGTGCGATCTTGACTTGGTTGTTACCACTACATCCATCCAAAAAATTGTAGACTTTCGCTCCGACAAGACGGTCCATTATGCTTTCAATGAAGGGTAACGGAAAGTGATCCTTTCGCGTCACTTTGTTCAAAGCTTTGAGATTCACACAAATTCTCATCTTTCCACTCTTCTTAGAAATGACGACAACTAGCGAAACCCATTTGGTATGTTCGATTTCATAAATAAAGTCAGCTTCAAGTAATCTTTGTAGCTCTTTCTTTATTAGTTCAGTAACATTTGGATTACAGCAATAAAATGTGACCTTGGGAACTGCATCAGGCATCAAGGGTATTGTATTCTCAACAACCGATGTAGGAATCCCTTTTAGATCCTTGTATGTCCAGGCAAAACAATCTTGGTACTTGATCAATAACTTTCTTAATGCTAGCAATTGTTTGGGAGTAAGTTGCGCTCCAAATTTTTTTGATTTTCCTGGTTCAACAAGAATCATTGGCTGCTACTTGGTCCATCGTAAGCACCTTTCCTTTCTGGTTCTTTCTCTTCTGGTTCACGATGAGCTTTCGATAACATAATCACAACATCATCCAAAGTATAGCATTTGAAATGCTCGGGCATATTATGTTGGACTTATTCTGATTGTTTTTTTTCATAAGAATTAGTCTTGGATCTTTGTTTAGCTTTGAATCAATTTGGAGGTGATGACTTTCTAGAAGATGTGGTCTTCTCTGAAGGTGACGATTTCCTTGATGGTGATTTCTTGCGAGAACTCTGACTTGAAAGATCATTCTTGATCTTCTCTTTTCCTTTATCCAATAAAGGTGGTACATTCTTAGAATCAACTTTTCAAGATGATTTTTTCCATTTTAGAACTGTATTATAGTGTTTCTTAGCTTGCCTCTTCGTCATTGGTCCTACAACTTTTCCTTCCTTCAATACAACTGCTTTAGGCAGATTTATTGTTGGTTCATTTGGAATATCTCTAACTCCAAATCTTGTAGGATCCATTGATTGAGAATCTTGAGCTCTTCATCTTCATCGTAAGTCAAGACATGACTAATATGAATTAGATCATCTTCAATTGGATCTGAAAATAGATCTATTGATATTAGTCATCTGTGTCTTTAACGTTTGATCTGGTAAAGGAACATCACTCAATTCAGATTGATTATCTCATTGACACATATAGTCTAGTGTACAATCCACTATTGCAAGAGCTGGTCAAAGAGATATTGAACTATGGAACAATTATTGTAGAACACTTGGATGGAAAATAATAGGTTGGATAGAAAATTCACAAGTGCTTACACTATATTTCTTTGAGGGAACTTGGTTTCTTGGCTATCAAAGAAACATGCAACTATTTTCTTATCATCATGTGAAGCTGAGTACAAATCTCTTACAACCACAACAAAGGAGGTTTTATGGATCAAAAGGCTACTTTTGGAGCTAAAGTATTATGCAGATGAAGATCTTCCAATTAACAAGAATGACAACATTTCTGCTCAAGCTCTTGCAAATAACCCAAATTTCCATGCAAGGAGCAAACACATTGAAGTAGCTCATCATTTTGTAAGAGAAAAAGTCATTGGGAGAGAGATCTCACTGGAGCATGTTGATTCTACAAATTCTGTTGTAGATCTTCTCACCAAGCCACTACTCAAGAATGTATTTATCAAGATGAGGTCTAATCTTGGCCTAATTTCGAAGTCTTTGTTGATAGGAACATAAATTTCAAGGAGGAGTGTGAAGATTATTAAAATATTATCTTGTTATCTCAAGTTTGGGGCCATGTCCATGGTTATTTCCACTATATTTCATGTTGTACATAAAAGGTATGTGAATTGAGCACATAACCTTCTAGTATAGGTTGGATTTAAGTTAGGTAGATTCAATTTTGATGACATGCAGAAGTTTAGATAGCATGCAATGTCATATTGTATGCATGCAAGCCACATGCAATCAGTGCATGCAACATGCAAAGTGGTTTCTGTGATCTACACATTCTAGGCAGTTTTATGAGTTGACATGCAGTACATGCAACATCCATGCATGCAGTTACACATGTGGATCTCTGGTAGGTGAATTAGTTCAGTTAAGTGGACTTTCCATGCAACTCCACTGTAGGGAAAGCTTGACATATTTTGCCATATTGTGAATAATGAGATTTTGGTAATTTGGACTCATTCTCTCTCTACCCGAGTTCTCTTTCATTGATTTTCTCTCTCTACCCGAGAGCAGGCTGCTTTTCCCATACTGAGAACTTAGAATTATTTCTGACATTCAATTTCTTAGTGAGAAGTTAGATTTTTTCATCAGATGTATGCCATTGTGCCCTTGTCATAGATTTTTCAAGTATACTGTTCTCTGATCAATCTTGTGCAATCACAACACCTCAGTAAGATTCTGTAGGGTGTGTGGTGAAGCTCACACGTGCTAAAAACTTCACAATCTTCAAGGCTCAAACCAAGATATGTTAGAATCCATGGAGAAGTTGCAATCCAACAGTTTAAAATCTGTTGTTGATATACAAATTATCAAGAAGACAATGATGAAAAGAAAAAGAAAGAGTATATCGAAGAAGAATATTGATGACCTATCTACACATAGTGGTAATTAGAAAAAAAAGGATTCGAACATTTAAGTATATTTTCTTATAACCTATTTATTTGATTTGTATTTGTCATTTAAGTTAGATTTGCATTTGATAATATGCATTATCAATCTATCAAACATAATTTGATTTTTATATGGTTGTTGTAGATCATGTTTGGTGGCAAAGAACTAATTAACAGATCGTTCATGCATTGGAAAATCTTAAAGTCATGTTTTACCCAAAAAGTCAACAAAGGCAATGATGAAAAATACTCGGTTTGAAAAAATGAAAAAAGAAATTGCAGAGACTGTTTTGAATAAGGTTCAAACTTACTTCGAGGCAAATGTGATACAAGGTGTATGTGATGATTCGAGAATTAGTAGAACTGCTTGTTCTACTTTTAAGAATAGTTAAAGAAACCTTTTCTCAAGTGATGGTGAAGAAAACTGATCTTCCTCGTCTTGGGTAAGATTAGCAAGAAATTATTATAATGATGGAATGTTCAAAGTAGTTGGCCAATCACTTCATATAACTGATTTATACAAATCAATATGTGGTGAGCTCAATTACAACAATTGCAATAATATTTTTCTTGATATTGAAAATGTTCTAAAATACATTATTCAATTTTATAAACTAGACGAACATCAAGTAACTGGAAAGATTATAATTGTAATGAAATTAGATGAATTTGAAATCATCAGAGGTCAAAAGTTGGAACAAGTGAGTGTCATTGATGAACAAAATTTTAGATACTGATAATCGAACGTTTAGTGTTCAATCGGAAAATCACATATGGCGGTTGGCTGCATTCCAGATATACTTTTCAATTTTCAATTTTCTTTTTAAGTATCGTTATTAATATTGAATACATTGTCTTTTTTTATTAACATGTCATGCATTACTTGCTTCTCTACAAATCTTGAAAGAGGACCATAAAATACTTTCATGGATATTTTCATGTACAAATTATGGCGAGATTATAAAGAGACATTTGGACAGTGAAAAACTTACAATTGAAAACCATGGAAGTTTTCAGATTCAATGGCACCTTGCAGGCGATCTGAAAACATTGAAATGTATGTATAATGTCTCTCATGAGGCAACTTCAAAGCATCCATGTCTTTATTGCATGAAGAATTGCTACAATATGAATTTGGGATGACCAACTAACACGAGAAGCAGAAGATCCTAATATGAAAAGTGTGTTGTCAATTCCATTAAAATTATATGTTCACATATGCACATTGCATGTTGAGGTTTGTATTATTGAAAAGCTTATTTATCTGCATATTCTCCTTGCATGGAATACGAAATCGGAGTCTGTGGCTAAAGTAGTTATTAAGAGGTCGAAAGAAGTTCTTTCAAAGGCAATGCTACATAAAGGGAATGCCACCATTGAAAAAAGACAGACTCTCTGAAAAAAAAAAAATGTTCCTAATAAGCCATCAATTGGAGGTGCTAAAGCAAGAAGATTCCTATCCAATCACACATGCAAAGAATCTAGTGTCAGATGTAAAATTTGGAAAGAAATTGTTTTAGCCACACAAGTACTGGAAGGAAGTAATTGAATGGAAAAGACACAAGTGTGGAAGAACTTCTACACACTCATAGGTGTTATCAAGAAGGAAAACCTATCATCAGAAGATATGAGTACTTTGCAAAATCATTGCTCCACATTTATAAAATCTATACGAGATTGTTGGGAAAAAATCATGTTACACAATACATGGTATTGATCTTTTCATTATATGGTACTTATCTCATTCATGATTATATTTATTTTTATTGATGTTACATATTTCAACTCTTGTTTGCAGCACATCTTTCTTCATCATGCAACTTATTTTGCAAAGGAATGTGGGGGCTTAAGTATTTGGTCATCACAAGGCATGGAAAAATCACATTGGCAAGCAAGCGGAGCATTTCATAGAGCTACAATCATGGTGGACACAATTCAAAAAATAAATATTTAGTTCAAACTTTTCAGAGATTTTACAGAAGTAGGCTTTTGATTTTTCAATTATGGCCTTCAATGACTCTTTGCTAGATTTCCAATTGCCATCTTTATCAAAATTTATCTCACTTTCAAGATCATTATACGTATCAATTATGTCAGAAAATTTTGATAAATGCTATGCAAAAATTGAGAGGACTTCATCCTCTCTCATATTGAAAACATTTTCTAGATCATTAAAAAAAATATAATTGTCATTATTTATGAAGCATACAGGAACATCGAGTAGAGTTAATGTATTAATGAGAGTTGCAGTTGAAAGAGAGTTAGAGAGGATTATAGAACGAGAGAGAGTTTGCTCATAATCTTAAGCCATGGATGCTTCAGCTTCAACCCCTATATCAGTATCTACTTCATCTACATCAACTAGAGTAGATGCAGATGCTTCAATTAAGAGAATAGCAGAAGATTCAACAGACTCATCATCTGGAATTTCTACAGATATATAAAAGAAATGTGAAGAATTGCCAAAAATTGGCAAATCTAGCTTGATCAAAAACCATGTAGAATAGTGTAAATTGTGTACACAAGTGGGTCCCACACATGTGAGGCCATGATGCTACATGGGAAACCCATCCTAATGTAGGTTAGGTCAAGTCAAGAGAGTTGGTCATGTCTATTTGGTGGTCATCCCTACTTTATAGGACCTACACCTAAGTTTAAGGTGAAAATTTGACCAACTAGCTACCTACCAAGCATAACTCTAGGAAATAGACTAGGGTTTCATTTTAGGTCAAGGAGAGTGAGTTAACTTCCTTATTACATGCTGGAAATCCACCTAACTTCAATAAGGAAGTCGAATTTGCTATGTATTCCCTCTCTCCATAGTGAGAAGATAGAAAATTTTTGGAGCTCATTGGCAATCTCAAGCTAGTTCACTATGTACATTGAGTTTTTGTGATCCAAATGAAACAAAATCAATTTCTACTTGTTTCTCAGGTTGAAGGCCGTACTACAGCCTGTAGTACACATGTGTGGTCTCGGATTTCAATGTTTATCAATGCTTTTGATTGTTAATGCTTGTTGTTTGTCAAATTGCCAATCTAGATCAACTTTTTGTGTCTAGTTTTTTGATAGATTGTTAAGCAAGCATCCAATCACTCTTGTGGATCTTTTGTAGATCCATTTATGGTCCTAAAGTACAGTACTTTCACATGGTATCAGAGCCAAGTACAAGAGCATAAGCCATTGATCTAATGCAAATCCATTTTTAGCAAGTTTCGGTGCTAAAAACTAGTATTGAGAGGGCAAGCTAGAATCTTGATTTTGGTGAGGAGATTTGATCCCAAACTTGGTAGGGGTCCAAATCCGTACTGTCCACATGTGTGGGCACCTCTGAACCTGCATTTAATGCATGGTATTCATTTGATCCAAAAAAATTCAATTTGTGAGCTGTTGGTGTAATTTTTCGTGGAGATCCTAGGATAATCTACCAAGATCATCTGCCATTGATTAGATTTGAATTTGTTTCATGGAATCTAATTAATCTAGGCTGAGTTCAAGTCCTATTAAGGTTAAAAACAGGTCTTGAAAGTACACCAAGAAGGAAGAAAGAGATTAAGTCATTTTTTTGTCCAAAAATAGCCAAAATTGGCAAGATTTGATTGTAAGTAATTTCACATCATCTTATCTTCATTCCAACTTTGTGAGGGAGTGCTAGAACTGAGATTATAAGTCCATTTGTTGGATTAGAAATCTAATTTGAGTGAAAAACTACAAGAGAGAGACCTTAGTGAGTTTCTAGAGACAATCAAATCCATTTCTTGGCAAGATTTGTTTGAAAGTAGTTTTTATTTCATCTTATCTTCATTCCAGCTTTGTGAGGGAGTGATAGAACTGTGATTATAAGTCCATTTGTTGGATTAGAAATCAAATTTGAGTGAAACACTACAAGTGTGAGACCTTTGTGAGTTTCAAGTCAATCAAATCTATTTCTTGTTTGTAGAAGTCACTAGTAAGATGGGATCTGCTGGAGCATACCTTCTAGAAGCTAGTGAGAGGTTGAATTCTACAAATTATGCTATTTGGAAGGTTAGAATGGAGTCACTCTTAGTGCTCCAAGACCTTTATGAATTCTTGATTGAAGATGAAGATGAACCTCTAGGTGCACAAGAGTTAGCTAGATACAAGAAGAGATCTAGGCTTGCACTTCATTGTGTGAAGATGAATGTGAGCAATGATTTGCTGGGAGAAGTATCAGCTTGTACTAATGCTAAAGAGGCTTGGGAGTCTTTAAAATCAATCTATGAGTCTAGCAACACTTCTAGAGTTCTTATGCTTAGAAATCAAATTTTGCAAAGCATGAGGAGAAGTGAGGAGAGTGCACATGATTATGTACTCAGAATCAAGTCTCTAAATAGGGAGTCGGCTTCCATTGAAGAGAAGATTCATGATGGAGAGCTTGTACAAATTGTCCTTAATGGTCTAGGAGATGACTTTGCAAATTTGGTCCAAAGTTTTGCCATCCAAGACACTTTGCCAACTATAGAAAAACTTCATAGTGTATTAGTGGTTGAAGAGTGTAGGATGCTCCATGCAAAATCTAGGATGAGTTCCTTGTCATTGCAAGATGGTGATGAGAAAGCCAATTTCTCATTCAAGGGCAAAAAGAAGACCAATGGAAAGAAGAAGCATCCAAAGGAGGCCAAAGAAGAGGATGATGCATCAAGCTCAAAGGACAAGTCAAAGCAAAAATGCTTCTTTTGTGGAAGGAAGGGGCATTATGCATCTGAATGCTACAAGAGGCTAAGAGCACAAGTGGAGGAGGAAAAACAAGGAAACCTTGCAAAGGAGGAGGAGGATGAAGTAGATGTATTCTTGATGGCATCTACATCCTCACCAACAAGCAAAAGCAAATCAAGAGACAGTTGGTGGATCGACAGTGGGGCTAGCTCTCACATGTCTTGTGAAAAGGACTTTTTCTCAACCTTACACTCTTTCAATGCTGCTAAAAAGTTTGTCTTTACTGCAAATGATGAAGAGTGTAGGGTAGATGATGTTGGCACCATCTCTTTGTGTCTAGAATCCTCAAAATGCATGGATCTAGAAAATGTCCTTTATGTACCATCAATCACCAAGAATATGCTTAGTGTTGGTTTACTCTTAGAAAGTGGTTTGGATGTCCACTTTAAGCATGGTGTTTGTTTCATCTTGAAGAATGATGTTTGCATTGCAAAGGGATCTAAGCATGGAAGATTGTTTAAGTTGGAAGCTAGTGTTGCTTTTGAAAGAATGAGCTTGGCAAATGAGGAGATCACTCAAAAGGAGATCTTGGCAAAGTGTGATCTTGCTTGCATTGAGGAGGAGCATCAAAAGGAGGAAGATATTGAGGATCAGCCTCAAAGCATGAGAGTTCCAAGGGAGTCCTCAATGACAATGGCCGAGTCATCAAATTGCATGCAAATTGTCCATTCAAGTGTGCATCTTGCAAGGGTGGTGAGCATTGGAGAGTCTACTATCTTTGAATACTTTTTGGAAAGTATTAGTAGACATGAGGTGACTTGTTTCTTACCTTTAAGATCCATGGTGTTTATTACTTTGTATGACAAGACAATGAAATGGGATGCTTTGAAATCTACATTTGTTGTTGATAAAGCAATTTCATTGGATAACTATTTTTGTAATAGTTTGAATAGAGTCATAAAAGATGAAACATCATTTGCTTTGAGAATCTTTGATCTCGGCCTCATTAAAGATGTATTTTTTATTCTCATGAAAAAGAACATCTCTACTCTCAATTGTAATTGAGATAGAGGGAACATAAATTCTGTATGCCTTCTTGTTGGATGACTATCCAACCATGATCCCTTTGACTGAATTTGGATCATCTCTTTTCCTTGTTTCCAAGGGTACATGAACAAAGCAAGCACATCCAAAAACTCTAAGGTGATCAACCTTAGGTTTCTTCTTAAACAAGACTTCATATGGTGATCTTCCTACAAGTGTATTGTGAGATAATCTATTGCACAAATAATTTGCACAATTAATTGCTTCTCCCCCAATATTCAATAGGCAAAGAAGCTTAAACTCAGATTGCTTTAGCACATTCACATAGAGATCGATTTTTTCTTTCGGCAACCCCATTTTGAGATGGGGAATAAGCACAAGAAAATTCTCTCTTAATCCCTTCAACCTCACAATAATCATAAAACTTGTTGGGGATGTATTCACCTCCTCCATCACATCTCAAAGCTTTAATTTTGAAAGAAAACTGTTTCTCAACATAAGCTTTGAAAACTAGGAAGTGTTCAAACACCATAGCTTTTGAAGAAAGAAGGCACAACCAAGTATATCTTGTAAAATCATCAATAAAGTTGCACCACCAATACTTTTTGAGGAAAAAAGTGAACATCCGAGTGAATTAATTCCAAAGGATGAGAAGTCTTAATAGAAGACTTTTGATATGGCTTTCTATGTGATTTTGCAATAGCACAAGCCTCACATGGCTTGATATCTTTGGAAAGTGATCTTGGTAGGCCAATAACCTTATCATTTTTTACCATAAAAAACATAGATTTATAGTTGAAATGCCCCAACCTCCTATGCCAAAACTCCTCCTTAGACGTAAAAGCAATTTCACAAAAGTTTGCATTCTCATAAGAATTTAACTTGAAGATGCCACCATATCTAATTCCATTAGCTAGGATCTCATCACCTTTCTTAATAAAGCAAGTATTGGCATTGAATTTTACATCACAACCACAATCAAGCAAATTTCCAATACTTATCAAGTTCTTTGTAAGCTTAGTAACAAAAAGAACATTGGAAAGTGATAGAACTTTAGAAGAAGCAAGTTTTAATGGAATATTGCCAATTCCTTCAATAGAGCATTCATGATCATTTGCTATATAAATAGATCTTTTAAGTCCTTTATAAGATATAATAGAGTCAAAAGACTCCTTTGAACAACACATATGTGATAAGGCACCACTATCGATGTACCATGCTCCATCCTTCTTGAAGGGTGTTGAAGAAAAGCTTGACACCATGAGGGATCTTTCTCCTTCACTTGCAATAAAGTCTTCTTCTTTCTCATTAGAGAGATTTGCTTGTTTGAGTTGATTTTTCTTTTTGAAGCAATTAGAGGCATAGTGCCCCTTCTTCCCACAAAAGAAACACTTGACTTTCTTCTTCTTGGTCTTGGAAGTAGAAGAATGAGTTGAATCATCTCTTCTCCATCTTTGTCTTTGTCCTTGGCTTTGTCTTTTTTGAAAGCTTGAGAAAACTACTCCTTGCTCCTCCCTTTATGCTTGTCCTTGACAAAGAGAGCTTTGTCACTTCCAATATGCTTGAGTTTGTTCATCCTTGAAAGTTTGTAACTTTGCCTTGCTTCTTCAAAGATGAGAATTCCTTGAAGAGTCTCCAAATTGGGCAACTCCTCCTTTATGGCCAAGGATTGAACAAGATTATCATAGTCTTCTTTTAAACCATGAAGAATGACTTGTACTAGCTCATCTTGATTGATTGTAACACCAACACAAGCAAGCTCTCTATGAAGATCTTTTACTCTTAGAACATAATTTGATGCACTCTCCTCACTTCTTTGAAAACTTTGAAAAATCTGATTTCTAAGAGTGAGTTTTCTAGAAGTGTTCTTATAGCTTCATAGACTAGTAGACTTAAGTGCATCCCAAGATTCTTTAGCAGTGGTGCAAGGTCCTATTTCTCTTAGAATCTCCGATTAGAGACATGCATTTTAATGAAGTGTAGAGCCATCCTAGCTCTCTTTCTATACTTTGGTAATTCAAGTTGTGCTTGAGGCTCCTCAATACCAAGTACTATGTCCATAACGTCCTAGAGTATAAAAACAGATGCCATATTAACCTTCCATATTGAATAATTGGAGGTACTTAGTCTTTCACTTGGTTCTAAGAGATATCCTCCTACAGGTGCCATATTGTGAAGACTTATTGTTATTGGACAATTATATGTTTGAGCTTGTTCCAAACAGACTAGATGTTGCTACTCTCTTCCACTATAGGAATTTTCAAGGGTCTGCTACCAATCCTATGTGAAAACTTGCAATTGTATTTGAGATAGGTCTCAAATATTCCACAAAACAAGATAAACAAGATCAATTTCTCAAAAACTGAATTGAGGAATATAGACAAGTTTTGATTCTACTTTTGGCACATGTTACGTGCTTCAAAAGAAAACTCTATTGATTCAAAGAAGGCTCAAAGTGTTCAATAACTCCAAACTATGTCTTGATCTCAAGTTCCTTGTGTTGATTACTCAAAACAATGGATTGTGAATCAAGCTAAATTGGATCAAATCAAAAAGTGGTCACTCAAATTTTGGACCTCTCCCTACCCTCTTTAAGAGCTTATAACTCTTGATAGACACATCAGATTGATTTGAGATCAATTTCAATGGAAAGTACTCCTTATAAGCTTTCCATCAAGCTAGAACTTCAATATCTTTGGACCAATTATGAAGGAAATAAAGAGGTATGAAAATATCTGATTTTCACACGTGCGGAATTCCAGAATTTCGTACAATGTCAATTCTAATCTGAAAATCTTGATTCTATTCTCTTTGATCCAAACACTTTTCAAGAAAAGGTAAAGAAAAGTGATAAACAACTTTTTTGCTTGAATTGGGCTCACAGATTCTTGCACAAACAATGATAATAGCATGCAAAGCTTAATTTGGCTCTAATACCATGATAAAACTCCAGCAAGCTCACACATGTGGGGAATGATCCTCAAGTGTGAATGATCTTGTTAAGCTTTGTGTTTAGCACATAAATTGATTCTAGATTAAATATCAAGATCTAGTACAAGAACTTATGGCCAAAGCACAATCTAGCATGCTAATAGTCAAAGAATGATTGCATTGAAAATCAAAGGAGAAGAAGTACAAGAATTTAATCCATTAGCATTATTCTCTACTCGAGTTAGAGAGAGAAAGAGAGAGCAAAATTCAAGCAAACAATAGTATAGATCCAAATTGACATGGAATAGCTTCAAAGCTTGGTTCTTCATCAAAAAATTATGAGAGAGCCTACACATATTTATGGAGATTGGAGTAGCTTGAGGTAGAACCATCTCCTTCCTACTATCTCCACATCTAAAAGTGAAAACTAGAAAACTAGTGACATTTGTCACTTTACATGCATGCATTTCTACCTACTTTTACCAAGTGTCAAATTCTAAACTAGAATTGTACAAATCACCATGCATGTGTCCAATTTACTTTGTGCATGCCTTGCATGTCACTATGGAACACTTACAACCATTGCATGTGATGTGCCACGAGTTTCTACAAGCCCATAATTGGCATTTCTATGTCTACATTCTATATGCATGTTGTATATGACCAACTAGACTCAAGAAACCATGTAGCTCGAGTTTCTTCTAGGCCAACTTTGGCATTTACAATATGAAACATACATACACATAGAAAAGACTTTGCCAAAAGCCTAAAGTCAAGATAGATGATTTTTCATTTTTCAACAGTTCAGTGTAGCGGGTATTCATTATGCCTACACTTCCCAGTTTAGGCTGGTCTCTAGCTCATACACACATAGGGTACTTTCATCAACTCTATGCCTAATTCGGAACAATCGATCACCCCTGGAATAAGAAACCGCTAGATGAATGCCAGTGCCAGAGATGCTTACTCGGCCAGGTTCTAAAAACTCTAGGAGGTGTGGGTCTTCTCCTCGTCTATTCATCATATATGTCATACATAACATGTATACATGGACCTCCTATCTCCACATCTGATGATACCTTTCAATTCAAAAGCTAATCGACCTGCACAATCTTCCCTGCAAGAGATGATCGGCTTATGCAAAGTTCTCTTGTCATTGACAGTCTTCTCAAGACAACTAATGATAGAATCTATTGTTATTTTGAAGTGTTTGAGAGCATCCTTTTTTAGCTGACTATGACCCAGCTAAGGTGGTTTCCTCCTTTGGCCTCCATTCCACTCTCATGTGATGGGTATCCTAGAATATTATGTGTCCACAGGATTGGTCCATCTCAACCCCCCTGTGCTCCTCAGTCCACTTTCCCTTGGCCTGTTCTCTAGACCATCCACCCCTCTAAGTAGGATTTTGCAGAGGAGCCTTCGGCCCTACCCTCATTCCTTGCTTCTACTCCTAGGTCTTGTTCTAATCGTCTATTGGTACTACCGACTGATCCAAGTGACTATACTGCTTGCTCGAATGGTAGGATTGGTTGGATGACTCCTGTATAGTCCATGGAAATGGCATAGGTTAAATACCAGAATCTATCAACTATGAACTCATATACTTCGAAATAACTATAACCCCCCAAGTGTTGTGTTCTAAACAAAGTGTCCCTGGAGTGTAAATGAGGGTAGAGTGATGGGGTTAGAAGTAATAGTGCAGGATTGCTTCTCGGATTAGTCGGCAAACATCCCCTATCGCGGGTTGACATTGGTTTTCATTCATCATTTCCAAAAGTCCGGACCATCATAGAGGAAAGATAGTTTAGTACACTTTCTCCTCTATACTTCGAGTCACGTCCTTTGTTCTAGGGCTCTCAAGGGTGCTCAACCGATCATTGTGGAATGATTGAACTAAGATCAACATACATCAAATGATATTGTGACACTATGTCATGATTATTTCTGTGCAACATGAGGATGCCATTTATATGCACCGCCTTGTTTGATAGGCGATGGTATTTTGCCAACCGTTAGGCCTAGGTATTTTGCTAGGCAGTTCCAACGATGGATGTGACTAAATTGACTCTTAACCAAAGTGGTGTGTTTCAACAACAGATGGTGGACAACCAGCTCTTCTATTTCAAAGAGGTCGAGTTATGAGAATTGACACGAACAAGAGATAGATTAAGAAACTTATAGTAAAAACCATTTCACCTAATCATACTACGATGTTTATATTGATTGAGGTGCACACACATGATGCTAAAAAATTATCTCAAAACACGTACACAAGACCATTGTGAGCTACTTTTAAGTAAGGCAGTTGCCTAACAATTTATGCTAAGCATCAAAAAGCATGCTACATGTATTTTCTTAACCGCCCTTAAAGCCTACACATATCATCAACCTATAGGATGCAATCATATCTCACAGTCACAACACAATGCCCATCATTTTCTTTAAACGACACAAAATAGATTTGAGATAATTTATACCTTAGTACTAGTCCGTGGATTGAACTTAGTAAGTAGAGGAGGCTCGGTCATCAACTGTGTGAGCGAACCACCATTTGACAAGATTGTGTGTGAGGCCCCTTTCCAAAAACTTTGAGTTGGCTCTTCACATCGTGGCTTTAAAAGAGGTATGCAAACCCATAGGACTAGAGCCCGAGGCTAGTGTGAGGAGGAGTATAAACGTGCTCCTTTGATTTTGTGTTTCTGGTAAAGAAGGGGAGAACTGGAACCCGCTCCTTACTAGCTATTGGAAAAAGGAGTGATGATCATGCTTTCCCATTTCAGTGCAAAGCGGCTTCTTGCTGATGTGTAGAAAACTATGTAACGATCTATGGGCAATTACACCAAAGGCATGAGGAGTGTTGAGGTAAGAATGATCTCTTTCCTCATGATAGCCACACCAGTGACTGAGCGATGGGAGGAGCGCTGGACCACCGCCTGAGGTAGAAGCAGGTATTAGTCTTTCCCTTCTTCATGCATTCTTGCTGATCATAGATGTAAAAAGCCTTTTCCTTGATAAGAAGAACCTCAACATGTAGCCCATATTGTAGTATCCGTTGTGGGAAATGATTGCTCCTCATATGGATGCTTTAAAACTCTCATTGACACAAGATAAGCTCTGATTGAAGTAGTATTTACCAGTAGTATTGACAACAAGCTCTTCACAAGTCTATACAGAGACTCTTTAACACAAAGTCACTTCCTAAACTTAGAGTCAGAAACACCAAAACAACTGTACGCTAGAAACTATGGTAGAATCCAATGCCAAATACTGGGTAAGGGGATCATAACTCCAGTTTCACATATTGTATACAAGATTCACACCAACATTGAGCAGAAAAGGATGATTTAATAGAGAAAGAAAGAAGCAACATTCTACCAAGGAATAACACTCTTGAAAAACACAGGAAGTCCATCACCAAATCTACATCACCAGAGAACCAGTAGTGTGAAAATCACACCAAGAACCTCCAGCATCCAGTGAAAGAAAGGGAGTTGGAACCCATTGCACACAACCAAAGCATTTGAACCTCATAACAGAAAAAAAATCCCATAACAAAAAAAAAAAAACCCTTCCTTTAGTAGAACATCTGCTCATCTTAACCAACTATTTTCTTCACTTTGTCATTATGCCCTTCTTCTCTCTTTTCTCAGCCCTTCAGCAGTCTCTTCTAAGGCATTGAATGTTGACTTAACATTTCAGCACGAGCTATGTAAAATAATCCCTCATGCCTCATTGTATTTGGGCTTTTGGGATCTTTGTGTATCAAATCCCCCAACATAAATGCTCCTCTTCTTTCTTTTGTATTAATTGCTTGGCTCCTTTTGCACAAGAGTTAGACTCTTAAATGGTGCTAGTTGTTTCCCAACCCTTTCTTCCTCTCGATTGTTGCTCAAGTTATTGAGTTTGGCCCCCTTTGGCATTAGTTGTTGATTTGCATTTTTTCTTATGTGGCTATTAGAATGTAAACTGTCACTCTATAGAAATGAACGTAAACTGTCATGCAAAAAATGCGAAGGCCTTCGCCAACGTCATTTCCTTAACATTTGAGGCATCTAGCATATTGCGAAAATGTCGAAGTGAGAGAAAATCCCAAAAGATGAAAATCTCAAAAATGCCGACACTGTGAGCCGTTTCTGAGTAGTTATGCAGTCTGTAAAATCACGAACAAATCTGCAGGTCTGGATAAAAGTTGGATGAAGATTAAAATGTCGATTAGTCAATTAGTAGGAGAATAATCCAACACTCCCCCTTAATCTGAATCCATGAATGCCTTGACCTTTAGGCTTAGATCTGCACAGAACTTTCTGTGTGCATCCAAGCTTAATGCTTTGGTAAAAATATCTGCTGTCATATCTTGTGTTCGACAGTACTGCAATCTGACCTCTTTGTCGAGAACTTTGCTTCTGACATAGTGATACTTGAGTTCAATGTGCTTACTCCTAGAATGAAATCTAGGGTTGGATGACAAGGCAATGGCACTTTGATTATCACAAAATAGTAATGTCAAAGCATATTGATTCAGATTGACATTAGAGGAGTTCTCAATATCAAAAAGACCCTTTGTAAAGATACTTTTTTTTTTCTTTAGTTTCGACCGTCACCAGGCCCAATCAAAATGCACAGATTTGAAATCTACGTAACGTAGTTCAAATTAACTAAAACATAAAAATGCAATATAGAAAACTTTGAAATTTGTGTCCGGGCAGCATGGACGTATCCCATTGGTTTCTTCTTCCTGCCCGACACATGCTAATCTGCCCGACGTCAATACCTCAAGTTAAATTTACTTGACTATGCTGGTTAGTATAATGAAAGTTTCTAACTATACTAGTTACAGTTATAGAAATATAGTATGTACAATTACATAAAATATGGTATACGCAGTAACTGTGACTATAATGGCATTCACATTAGATTAAATGTGATACGAAAAATTGAAATTAAGTATCATATCAGAGAGATTTTTGGCGCCCAATCTTTGAAAATACAATGGCAAGGAGACCCAGATCTACAATCGATTCTGTGATTCATTACAATGAGAAAGATGAAGCTGATAATTGGAAGCCAACAAAATATATGAAGAACTCATGGGTATTGCGGCATTCATCATCAAAGGGCAATTTTTGACAAAAGAAAAGAGCAAAAATGACTTACAAATCTTATTGGAAAGCAAAAATTTTGGAGTTTAATACTACCCTGGGAGGTCAATCTATATCATAAGTCTTAGTACAACATGTATATATGCATTCAGAAATCAAAGTACATGATATCAATTCTCATGATCATAAAAAATGCAATTGTAAGTATATCAAAACATATGCACTCTACAGCAATCGTAGGTGATTTTCTTTATTGATGCTCTTCAGATTATGATTTAAATGCTTCAACATTGTTTTTTTCTTTCAGATTTATATCCATCACGCATAAGTGAATGGGAGCCCACACAATCACTTGCATGAATATTAGACGTGATTCACTCTGATGTTGGAAAGCTGCAATACAGAGGAAGAAGTCCAAAGGAACTTGCAGATTGTGGTATCTATTTTTATGAATGTTTATATACGCCACAAACAGATGTAGGTTTTGGCAAGCTCGAAGCAATTCCATTGCCTAGTTTTCAAAGTGATGAGTGGCCTACTCCTGACAGCATTGCTTCTGAACCCTTCAGATGCAAGCTACTAATTGATATTAGAAATGCTATGAAGATAAGCACAGACTCAAAAATTATTCACCTAAGTTGGTTTATCTCATTACATATATTTGTTGATTTTTTCTCGAGTGCTAGTGTTCGTAGGATACCAACTTTATTTGTTTGCAAGGATTTATCAGATGAGACTTTGTCAGATCTCATGGATCAAGGCTGGGATAGTAAAACAAATAATGACATAGAATGCAGGATTAAAAAGTCCTCAATGATCTTTCATTATCATATCGAAAAGCAAATGCTCAGTCTCACATTCAGCTACCAGAGATACAAGAAAATTGAAGGTACATGGCTACCACTGGATTAAGACTTTGAACTAAATGGTCACACAAACCGAATGGAGATAAGCATTATCTACAATGATAAATATCTAACTATGGTTGAGGTGGAAGAGCATTGGAAGCTTGATTTTATCTGGAACAGAGCTCATGCTATTACAAACCAATCTACCAACATATTTCAGATTTATCATCAACGGAAGACTCGTAAGTACTTTATGTTTATTGCCATGTCAAAATAGAACAAAATAATAGACAATGTCATGATTTACAGTTGCACATTCACTAATATTTGTTATGTCACAGATGCGAAAAAGATAGGAGCTGATAACGTGCTGCAAAGATCTACCTACAACAATCACCATTGTGGGAGAACAATAGTTTCAAATAAACTTTAGTAGAAATCTGTGTATACACTCTTTCATTCAATAAATGAAAGCCCAAGTTGGGCATCAGTACATGTATTTTGTGCTCCCAAATTCATAAAATGGAGTAGCATTTGATATATAAATGTATATTTTTCTATGAATTCTATACATGTATTTTTTTTCTATGTTATCTATATATGTTCTGATCTTAATTTAGTACTACTACATCATCCTTTGCACCATCATCAATAAAGGGAGGCTGAAGCCTTTCCCTAGCCAGTATACTCAGGATGATTTCTTGTCTGAATCTGTACACTTGGCTTGATGTGTACTCAGGAAGTGTAAATTGCAAAATAGAACATTTATGTATTAGTAATGGCTAAAAACATCAACAAAATAGAAAACTAATCATGATTCCAAAAATAAGAATAAACAGAATTTATTACCTTAGAAATATCGACATCTTCCTGAAGGTTGAACCACTCAAAAAATAACTTGGCATTGTATAACGTGTACCACCCACAGCTGAATGAATCATTTTGCTGTGGTGACTGCAAAATAATTCAGCACAAAAGAAATCAATTATGAAACAGAATGAATTAGAATGAAACAATTACATTAGAATACTGATTTCAACATGCTATTAAGAAAGACAGAGTTTACCTCCAAACTCACGATCTCCCAGTCCATGGAATGGGGAACATCTGTAGGAATATATTTACTTAAATATGGCAGATATATATCTACATCCTTATGCGTATTTTTCGCCGAATTCATCGACACAAAAACCTTTGATACTATTATTTACAGATTTCTTAATAGAGATCAGGTTTAAACTCCAATGGTCACTGCAAAATAAGATTGAAAGTACTTTAGCGATAATTCTGAGAACTATTTAAATTGAAAATGTCAATGTTAATGCATAAAACAGGAAGAAGCACTTAATATATCTTACTTGGTATGATAAGGAATGACCAGATACTTTGTTGCTGGTGTGAATCCACTTGTCAGACACTGTGACAATGTGTCATTTTTCTCCTTGAAGGCCTGGAGCAGAAAGTTACTCAGCACCAGCAACTCGTTGGATGAATCTCTTGCAATGTCAAATTGCAAGAGTGTCAGCCCGGACTCTATTACAGGATCACTGATAGAAGTCCGTCTGACTTTGAGATCCAAGCAATCTAAAACTCTAAATTAATACTAAAATTAAGTTCATCTAGTCTAAAACAAAAAGGAGTACCAATTTTATCTATAGCATCCGATATGTCTTTCTCAAATCTAAGATACGCATCCGAATCTATATATGTATAAAAATTTGGAGGAGGAGGAGGAGGTGGTGGATGTGTAGTATCTACAGGAATTAAAGCGGTATCCAAAATAGTTGTAGCTATATTTACAACATTATCAACAACAACGTTATCTACAATTGATTCCGGGTCCGGTTTCACAGAATCTATGGTGTCTACGATCTTTGCTTTCTTTGGAGCTCTCTTGGGGGCACTCTGCTTCCTAGGATGCTTCGTAGGAAGATCAATCCTATCTACAGGTGTTGGCTTGGGAGCAGAAGGCTGAGATACGTGCAACCTACAGAACCTATCCCTCACTCTCAGCAGGAGCTGAAAATCCTTGGGCATTATTGTGACTCTCTTGGAATGAATGGCAAGCAAAAATGAATCTTCAAAAAAAAGACTAAGGTAATCTTCAGCAGCCTCTTGAAGGCACTGAAGAGCACTGGGTGTAAATCTGACCAGCTGTCCGAGATCATTTCTTGTTATGTTTTGGATAGCACGATAGAATGGAGCCCTTGAGATCAACAACGCAGTTGATCTCTGGTACTTGCGTATCTCAGAGAGCCACCTGCTGCGATTGCGCATTCTATGTCTAGCAGGAGGGGTAATGGCCACCGTAGGGGCTAAGGATGAGCTAGGAGAGAAGAAGTCCCTCCTGGTCTGCTTTCTTCTATCCATGGATGTGTACTATGCAATAGAGGAACGGGGAGGATGAGAACGGAAGGGTGATAAAAATCTCGCACATAGGCATGGATATCATGACAAGATTACAGTTGCTTGTCACAAACAATGAGGAATTTAGACCTATCTTGAGTTTTCCTATTGTGAGATATCATGACATACTTTGCCAATGACATATGGTGACTAGATGATAACAAGTGTAGAAGGAATCTTTAAAAATTTGGATGTTTAGGCATTTTGATCAAAAACACCCTAACCTTGAATCCTTCAATGATGTATTATTTTGATTGTTCAAAATTGGATTCAAAAGTAGAATATTATACAAATTGCAATTTTCATTAGTTTAGGAGAACTGAAGAGCGAGGCTAGCCATGTAATGATGCACATATGCATGGATCACATATCATGTATCTGATCCATGCCTATGTGCATAATTACATGGCTAGCCTCACTCTTTACAAGATTGCAGTTGGCCTTCACAAACAATGAGCATGGATCACAAGATTGTAGTTGGCCGTGCCACAAACAACGAGTAGGGATTTAATTAGACCTATCTTGAATTTATATGTCATCAAGATGCCTGGAATCGCTGGCGCCATAGATCACCATCATATTTATGACAGAGTTCTAACAATCCAAGTAAGTTCCATACAACTAAGCTAAGATGAACAATATTGTTTGACAAAAAATTGCGTTTACTTTATCTTGTAAAAGAAAATTCAAGAGACTAGTTGCACTAGACTCAAAATTAGTAATTATAAACATGTCTTGTATTCGTCTCAGTGTATTCAATTAGTTTGTTTTATGTATTGTTGATCATCTCTAATTTTGTCTTCCATCCATTATCAACCATCAAGGTGCATCGATGCAAATGGAGAGTTCACGTTCTTCTTCTTCAGATTGTGAGGCAGGACCATCACATATTGGATCAAAGGCCTAGCTATATGAGAGATTACCATGCCCATGTACACAATGTGAGTATGATCAATTCTTCATTGATTTTGGATCTTTGTACGTAGGCCTTTATTACAATCAAAGTTCTCGCCAGTTCTATTACTATACCATGCTAGTTTTCCCAAGTACTAGAAATAGGGACATATGTAAATAGATCCCTTGGAAAATTACTATTTTGCAAAATCACTACTTTTGAAAAAAGACAAATTTCAGAATTTTGAGTAGTTGGATGCCAATTACGTTGATGTTTGGATACTTATAAAATCCTTTAACCAGATGAGTATGATTTAGCAGATAAAAAATAGTTTTACTCAATGCACTATTCTTTAATAAGGCATGGGAACATAACAACCAACAATATTTGATAATTGTGTGATTTTAGAATGCAAATATTTGAATTAATTTTAGCATTTAGTGAAGGTCTCGGAATAGACCTCAGAAAAAACCACGGAATACAGAATCTAATTTAGTCTAGACCTTGGACCTCGTTATAACCCTGTCAAATGGCTCCATTCTGCCCTCATGATTTGGACTTGAACATTCAAAATGTGGAATCAAGAGAAATGCATAGTGTTTTGAAGTGTCCAGCGGCTTCAGAAGCGTAGTTCGACGCACCGATGCAAGGAAGTCCACAAGATCATCTCCACAATGATCGACGGACATGATTAATTGCATTTGGACCAAAGAATTGAAACCTATCGTTGGATTTAACTGAAGTGGGCCCTGAAGAATTGAAGTGCATTCTGGTCTTCAACTTTAATAAAGATTTTCACATTGAAAGTTGAGTTGGGTCCTTTCACAAGTGAAGAGTGAAGTTTCTTCAAGGTGAAGAAACAGTTCGTAAACAAGGAAAATCCCTATTTTTGGGTCTATTGTCCGTTTGGACCCAAACGAAAGGCTATAAGCTCCAAACGAAGGGCATTCAAACTGTACCTACAAGTAGATATAGCAAAACAGAGTAATTGTAGCGGAGAAAGTGTTTGGAGTGTGCCAAAGGTGATTTCACCATTCTACTAGGCACGTAGATGGGAGTTGACGACTAAGTGCATTTCGGAAGGCGATGCCGATTTGGCTTTCAAATTGCTGGCGGCGAGTGGCCTAGTACGGGAAAAAGTGCAGGTCATTATTTTCAACTTTTGACATCACAGTTGGCCTCGACATACTGTTTTTAGCCTATGGCAGAAGTTTCAAGCAGTTTTGTGATGGCAAACATGGGAGAGTCCATTTTGAGTGAAAGTAGCAAATTGGACGGGATTTCCAACTATGCAGTGTGGAAATTCAAAATGAAGAACATACTGATGGAGAAAGACATGTGGGAAGTCGTCACAGGTGATGAGAGAAGGCCGCCGAATGAAGCGGATATGAGAAAAGCTTTGACCTTCATTAACTTGTTAGTGAAGGATCACATCATTACCCACATTTGTGATGCTGTTACACCCAGACAGGCATGGGATGTGCTAAAGGAGCAGTTCGAGACGTCAAATCCATCTAGAATCATGTTTCTCAAGTCAAAGCTGAATAGTTCCCGCATTGAACAAGGAGAGCACATTCAGACGTACATGACCAGAATCAAGACAATGAGGGATGAACTGCATTCTATTGGTGAGCGCATATGTGATGTGGAGCTGGTGCACAATGCATTGTGCGGCATTGCAGAACCCTATCAGATGTTTGTGAGTGGAATAGCATCAAGAGAAAGATTGCCAACCTTTGACGAGCTCACATGAATCTTGATGCAGGAAGAGCAATGACGAGAAATGGTGAAAGCTAGACGTCAAAATACTGAGAATCAAGCACTTGTGACACGCCAAAAACAAGGCAAGGGCAAGGTCAAGAAGAATCTAAGCAACAAGTTGCTGAGTATTAGGAGGATGAGGGATCTTCGAGTAGGACCAAGAAGAAAGACAAGTGCTTCCATTGTGGTAAAAAGGGCCATTGGAAGAGTGAATGTCGCAGATTCATGGCAGAACAAGGCAAGGGGAAACCAAAACAAGCAGGTAACCTTGTCGATGAGGGTGAGATTAAAGACTCTAGCATCTTCATATCTGCATTGTTATCTAATCAAGATGATCAAGCGAGGTATATTGAATCGGGAGCCACAAGACACATGAGAGGTAACAAGAATTGGTTCAGTAGCTTGAAAGTGCTGGATAATGGAACGTCCGTTTCACAAGCAAATGGTGAGGTGTGCAAGATCAAGGGGATAGGCACCGTTTCAATCCAACTACCTGATGGCAAATGCAGGATGATTAGGGAGGTACTTTACGTAATAGGTTTGAAGAAAAATCTACTTTCTGTTGGAGTCGTTACTAATCAAAAGTTGAAAGTAGAATTTGCCCATGATCGTTGCTTTGTGAAGGATGTGAACCAAAAGTTCAAAGTTATTGTGGATGGAGTAAGGGAGCCCAATACAAAATTGTACTCAGTTTGATGAGAAAATTGGAGATGATAACAGGATTGCCTACTATAGAAGACCACTTGAAATTGATGTGCAAATCATGTGTATATGGGAAGCAGCATCGAGAGAAGTTCAATAAATGTGGTGTTGCAAGAGCAAAGAACATCCTGGATTTGATCCACACAGATTTATGCGGGCCTATGAGGACCATGTCCTTAGGTAAAGTCTTCTATTTCATGACCTTTATTGATGATATGTCATGTAAGACATGGATCTACTTCTTGAAGAAGAAATCGGATGCATTTGACAATTTCAAGAGCTTCAAAGCATTGGTCAAAAATCAGACAGGTAGGAAGATCAAAGTCCTAAGATCAGATAGTGGAGGTGAGTACAAGTCTGATGACTTCAATAATCTTTGTGATCAATGTGGGATCAAAAGACAATCTACGCAAACTCATACTCCTGCTCTCAATGGTGTAGCTGAGCGCAAGAATCGTACGATTGTGAAAAGTGCCAGATCTATGCTAGCTGAGATGAAACTACCAAAAGATTTTTGGTCCCAGTACGGCAGTCTATCTTCAAAATAGAAGTCCTACCATTGCCATACCAAAGATAACACCTGAGGAAGCATTCATGAAGAAGAATCCAAGGTGAACCACTTGCGAATCTTTGGATGTAAGGCCTTTGTACACATTCCTAAGGAAGAGAGACGTAAACTTGATGTGAAAGCTATCAAGTGTATATTTCTAGGATATGATGAACGTGATAAGGGCTATAGATGTTTTGATCCAGTGGAAAACAAAATCCATGTAAGCCGTGATGTTATCTTTGATGAATCCAAGATGTATGAAGACGAGGATGCTGAGAAGATAGACACATCCAGTGGGAAAGATGGTATAGTGAGGATACCTCCTAATGATGATCCATTCATTGACCTTCCGAGTGATGAACATGAGGATACATCTCAAGATACTACTACTCAACCTCAAGAGACAGGTTGGAGAGGTAGAGACAAACCTTTTGGTGCAAGAAGGATTGAAGTTGTAGGTGACAAACGCAAGGAGAAGGATGTACCGTGGGATACATTTTCACCAGGAAGCTAATCACCTGACAGAAAGCTCCCTAAGTGGTTTGAGAGATTGTTGGAGAGCTGCGACATGGATGACTTTCCAGGATCATCTAGCCAGGGAGAGCTACGAAGATCAACAAGAGAGAAGACACAACCTGAAAGGTATGAAGCAAATTTGCTCTCTTATCTAGTATTATTCAAAGAAAAGAACCTTCGACTTATGTTGAAGCAAAGAATGATGACATTTGGGTCAAAGCCATGGGAGACGAGATGGATTCAATTGCTAAGCATAGCACATGGGACTTAGTAGAACCACTAGTTGGCAAGAAACCCATTGTTTGCAAATGGGTATACAGGACTAAGTACCATGCAGATGGAAGTATAGCAAAGCACAAGGCAAGATTGGTGATCAAAGGGTATGCACAAAGTAAAGGCATCGACTATGAGGAGACCTTTGTGCCGGTATCTAAGTGGAATACTCTACGTCTACTTGTTGCTTTAGCTTCACATTTTGGTTGGCCTTTGCATCAGATGGATGTGAAATTTGCTTTTCTAAATGGTGAGTTAGAAGAAGAGGTGTTCATGGATCAACTTGAAGGCTTTGTAGCGAAGGGACAGGAAAATAAAGTATGTTGCTTGAAGAAAGCGCTTTATGGTCTTAAACAGGCACCACGTGCGTGGTATACCAGGATTGATGCCTACTTTTGTTTAAAGGGGATGGTGAGAACACATTCTAATCCAAATCTATATGTCTTATGCTTTGATGGTATGGTTGCTTTGATTGCTCTTTATGTTGATGACCTGATTATTACGGGAAATAATCAAGAGATGATAGATATGATCAAGAAAGACCTCATGGAACAATTTGAGATGATAGATCTCAGCCTGATGCATTGCTGCCTTGGAGTAGAGGTGTGGCAAAAAGGACATAAAGTGGCTTTAACACAGGTGAAGTATGTCAAAGAGTTGCTGCACAGGTTTAGGTTGCAGGATTGCAAACCAGTGAATACTCCTATTGAACCAGGTAAAAAGCTTTCTAAGCTTGATGAGTCACAGTCATTTGATGCTATGCTATATATGCAGTTAGTAGGGAGCTTGATTTACCTTACCACGACTAGACCAGATATATGCTATGCTGTTGGCATTGTAAGTCATTTTATGGCAGCACCTACGGAAACGCATTGGAAGGCAGCTAAACGCATTTTGTGTTATGTGAAAGGTACTTCAGAGTATGGCTTGATTTACCAGAAGCATGATGGTTTACCTTAGTTGTGTGGCTATGTGGATGCGGATTGGGGAGGTGACTATGATGATCATAGATCCACCACAGGGTATGTATTTCAGTTTTGTGGTAGTTGCTTTTCCTGGTCTAGTAAGAAACAAAGTACAATTGCTCTATCCACCATAGAAACAGAGTATAAGGAAATGTGTAGTGCAACATAGGAAGCTATATGGTTGAGACAAATCTTGGAAGAAGTTGGCATGAAGCAGAAAAATCCCACGACATTACATATCGATAGTCAGAGTGACATTCAGCCAACAAAGAATCCAATGTTTCATGCGAGAACCAAACACATTGAGATTCATTATCACTTCATACGTGAGAGGCTGCTGAGTTGTGAAATTCATGTTGTTCATTTGTCTCAACCATATAGCTTCCTGTGTTGCACTACACATTTCCTTATACTCTGTTTCTATGGTGGATAGAGCAATTGTACTTTGTTTCTTACTAGACCAGGAAAAGCAACTACCACAAAACTGAAATACATACCCTGTGGTGGATCTATGATCATCATAGTCACCTCCCCAATCCGCATCCACATAGCCACACAACTAAGGTAAACCATCATGCTTCTGGTAAATCAAGCCATACTCTGAAGTACCTTTCACATAACACAAAATGCGTTTAGCTGCCTTCCAATGCGTTTCCGTAGGTGCTGCCATAAAATGACTTACAATTCCAACAGCATAGCATATATCTGGTCTAGTCGTGGTAAGGTAAATCAAGCTCCCTACTAACTGCATATATAGCATAGCATCAAATGACTGTGACTCATCAAGCTTAGAAAGCTTTTTACCTGGTTCAATAGGAGTATTCACTGGTTTGCAATCCTGCAACCTAAACCTGTGCAGCAACTCTTTGACATACTTCACCTGTGTTAAAGCCACTTTATGTCCTTTTTGCCACACCTCTACTCCAAGGCAGCAATGCATCAGGTTGAGATCTATCATCTCAAATTGTTCCATGAGGTCTTTCTTGATCATATCTATCATCTCTTGATTATTTCCCGTAATAATCAGGTCATCAACATAAAGAGCAATCAAAGCAACCATACCATCAAAGCATAAGACATATAGATTTGGATTAGAATGTGTTCTCACCATCCCCTTTAAACAAAAGTAGGCATCAATCCTGGTATACCACGCACGTGGTGCCTGTTTAAGACCATAAAGCGCTTTCTTCAAGCAACATACTTTATTTTCCTGTCCCTTTGCTACAAAGCCTTCAGGTTGAATTATGAACATCTCTTCTTCTAACTCACCATTTAGAAAAGCAGATTTCACATCCATTTGATGCAAAGGCCAACCAAAATGTGAAGCTAAAGCAACAAGTAGACGTAGAGTATTCCACTTAAATACCGACGCAAAGATCTCCTCATAGTCAATGCCTTTACTTTGTGCATACCCTTTGATCACCAATCTTGCCTTGTGCTTTGCTATACTTCCATCTGCATGGTACTTAGTCCTGTATACCCATTTGCAACCAATGGGTTTCTTGCCAACTAGTGGTTCTACTAAGTCCCATGTGCTATGCATAGCATTTGACTCCATCTCCTCTCCCATGGCTTTGACCCAAATGTCATCATTATTTGCTTCACCATAAGTCGAAGGTTCTTTTCTTTGAATAATACTAGATAAGAGAGCGAATTTGCTTCATACCTTTCAGGTTGTGTCTTCTCTCTTGTTGATCTTTGTAGCTCTCTCTGGCTAGATGATCCTGGAAAGTCATCCATGTCGCAGCTCTCCAACAATCTCTCAAACCACTTAGGGAGCTTTCTGTTAGGTGATTAGCTTCCTAGTGAAAATGTATCCCACGGTACATCCTTCTCCTTGCGTTTGTCACCTACAACTTCAATCCTTCTTGCACCAAAAGGTTTGTCTCTACCTCTCCAACCTGTCTCTTGAGGTTGAGTAGTAGTATCTTGAGATGTATCCTCATGTTCATCACTCGGAAGGTCAATGAATGGATCATCATTAGGAGGTATCCTCACTATACCATCTTTCCCACTGGATGTGTCTATCTTCTCAGCATCCTCGTCTTCATACATCTTGGATTCATCAAAGATAACATCACGGCTTACATGGATTTTGTTTTCCACTGGATCAAAACATCTATAGCCCTTATCACGTTCATCATATCCTAGAAATATACACTTGATAGCTTTCACATCAAGTTTACGTCTCTCTTCCTTAGGAATGTGTACAAAGGCCTTACATCCAAAGATTCGCAAGTGGTTCACCTTGGATCCTTCTTCATGAATGCTTCCTCAGGTGTTATCTTTGGTATGGCAATGGTAGGACTTCTATTTTGAAGATAGACTGCCGTACTGGGACCAAAAATCTTTTGGTAGTTTCATCTCAGCTAGCATAGATCTGGCACTTTTCACAATCGTACGATTCTTGCGCTCAGCTACACCATTGAGAGCAGGAGTATGAGTTTGCGTAGATTGTCTTTTGATCCCACATTGATCACAAAGATTATTGAAGTCATCAGACTTGTACTCACCTCCACTATCTGATCTTAGGACTTTGATCTTCCTACCTGTCTGATTTTTGACCAATGCTTTGAAGCTCTTGAAATTGTCAAATGCATCCGATTTCTTCTTCAAGAAGTAGATCCATGTCTTACATGACATATCATCAATAAAGGTCATGAAATAGAAGACTTTACCTAAGGACATGGTCCTCATAGGCCCGCATAAATCTGTGTGGATCAAATCCAGGATGTTCTTTGCTCTTACAACACCACATTTATTGAACTTCTCTCGATGCTGCTTCCCATATACACATGATTTGCACATCAATTTCAAGTGGTCTTCTATAGTAGGCAATCCTGTTATCATCTCCAATTTTCTCATCAAACTGAGTACAATTTTGTATTGGGCTCCCTTACTCCATCCACAATAACTTTGAACTTTTGGTTCACATCCTTCACAAAGCAACGATCATGGGCAAATTCTACTTTCAACTTTTGATTAGTAATGATTCCAACAGAAAGTAGATTTTTCTTCAAACCTATTACGTAAAGTACCTCCCTAATCATCCTGCATTTGCCATCAGGTAGTTGGATTGAAACGGTGCCTATCCCCTTGATCTTGCACACCTCACCATTTGCTTGTGAAATGGACGTTCCATTATCCAACACTTTCAAGCTACTGAACCAATTCTTGTTACCTCTCATGTGTCTTGTGGCTCCCGATTCAATATACCTCGCTTGATCATCTTGATTAGATAACAATGCAAATATGAAGATGCTAGAGTCTTTAATCTCACCCTCATCGACAAGGTTACCTGCTTGTTTTGGTTTCCCCTTGCCTTGTTCCGCCAGGAATCTGCGACATTCACTCTTCCAATGGCCCTTTTTGCCACAATGGAAGCACTTGCCTTTCTTCTTGGTCCTACTCGAAGATCCCTCATCATCCTAATACTCAGCAACTTGTTGCTTAGACTTCTTCTTGCCCTTGCCCTTGCCTTGTTTTTGGCGTGTCACAAGTGCTTGATTCTCAGTATTTTGACGTCTAGCTTTCACCATTTCTCGTCATTGCTCTTCCTGCATCAAGATTCATGTGAGCTCGTCAAAGGTTGGCAATCTTTCTCTTGATGCTATTCCACTCACAAACATCTGATAGGGTTCTGCAATGCCGCACAATGCATTTGAAGTTTGGACAGGTACCAAACCTTTTTTTATTAAACTTACGATTTTTTGGATGTACTGCTTACCAGCTCCACATCACGTATGCACTCACCAATAGAATGCAGTTCATCCCTCATTGTCTTGATTCTGGTCATGTACGTGTGAATGTGCTCTCCTTGTTCCATGCGGGCACTATTCAGCTTTGACTTCAGAAACATGATTCTAGATGGATTTGACATCTCAAACTGCTCCTTTAGCACATCCCATGTCTATCTAGGTCCAACAGCATCACAAATGTGGGTAATGATGTGATCCTTCACTGACAAGTTAATGAATGTCAAAGCTTTCCTCATCTTTTTGTCGAACACTTTGATATCCGCTTCATTTGGCAACCTTCTCTCATCACCTGTGACGACTTCCCACACATCTTTCTCCATCATTATGTTTTTCATTTTGAATTTCCACACTGCATAGTTGGAAATCCCGTCCAATTTGCTACTTTCACTCAAAATGGACTCTCCCACGTTTTCCATCGCAAAGCTGCTTGAAACTTCTGCTGTAGGCCAAAAACAGTATCTCGAGGCCAACAGTGATGTCAAAAGTTGAAAATTATGACCTGCACTTTTTTCCTTACTAGGCCACTCGCCGCTTTTCCACCAGTTTGAAAGCCAAATCGGCGTCGCCTTCCGAAATACACTCAGTCGTCAACTCCCAACTACGTGCCCAATGGAATGGTGAAATCACTTTTGGTGCACTCTGAACACTTTCTCCGTTGCAATCACTCTGTTTTGCTGCATTGTACTTGAAGGTACAGTCCGGGTGTCCTTCGTTTGGAGTTTATAGCCTTTCGTTTGGGTCAAAACGGACAAAGGACCCAAAAATAGGGATTTTCTTTGTTTTTGAGCTGTTTTTTCACCTTGAAGAAACTTCACTCTTCACTTGTGAAGGGACCCAACTCCCATTTCAATATGAAAATTTTTAATGAAGTTGAAGGCCAAAATGCACTTCACTTCTTCAGGGCCCTCTTCAACAACCCTTCAGACTCCATCCAATGGTTGATTCTCATCCAACTGTGGATATCCCTCCTGGGTAGCACGAACTGAGCCGTTGATCTTGTAACTTCTCTATCCAACGGATCTGAGCACTCTTGTGCACTAATGGAGAGTCTTCTAAGCACTATCCACTTCAAAGCACTATGCCATTTCCTTGGTTCCACGCGCGAACTGAGTCGCGACCTCCCTGCTTGCAGCCAGCTTCCCTCTCTCTACACGGTTATGAGTGCCCTGAAGATTCCTCAATGATCTCTCTCTCTCTCTCTCTCTCTCTCTCTCTCTCTCTCTCTCTCTCTCTCTCTCTGAGTCGCAGATGTCCAGGACCTCTTTTGATCAGACTCGCACTACTAGGGCACCCTCCTCTGGGTTTTGACAGCTTGCAAAACAGATCAGTATAGAGAAAAATCTCTGATTTTGTGCTCCCAAACCTCAGACCAGGGTTTTTCACACAAATCTGTTCTTGGCATCCAATTCAAAGTGTTTTGACAGGCCTATCCTCTTGCTCTGAGGTTGCCCTACTGCTAGATGCTTCAATCCATTTGTCAAACGGTGTCTGATTGAATGCACACTGACTGCAAACACCAAATAGCCTACTTCAGAATTTCAAAATTCCGTTTGCTGAGGTTCTGATTCAGTCGACAACCCTTGTCTCTGAATCCTCACACAGTCTCAACCTCACCAAGCTTCTGTGTGCTAAACTCTCTGCACCAATGTTTCTCCTTCCGTCTTCAACCAACTGTAAACCCCGAACTCTCAGAAGACAATTCTCCTGAAGCTCTCTTCAACGGCGATGTTGTACTGTGTACACTCCCTATACGGCTCTGATACCAACTTAGAATTTGCTTTGCACAGGAACACAAATCATGCTACACAGTAACACAGATAGAAAACACTCTCCACAGTAAGCTCACATAGCAACTGCATTTCTATAGTTGTTCACTCAGGCAACCCGTGCATGACCCAGGTTGCCATTGGCCGGACTCGTGTCCCATCAACTTGCCTCGTGGTGAGGCCAACTGATCCTTATCAACTCATAGGATCCACAGTACAGTAGCACAATGATTCTACTTTAATTATAACTCTTTTTGGAGGTCTCTGGTTATAAGTGCATTCTCTCTCTCTCTCTCTCTCTCTCTCTCTCTCTCTCTCTCTCTCTCTCTCTCTCTCTCTCTCTCTCTCTCTCTCTCTCTCTCTCTCTCTCTCTCTCTCTCTCTCTCTCTCTCTCTCTCTCTCTCTCTCTCTCTCTCTCTCTCTCTCTCTCTCTCTCTCTCTTTGTTTTGATGGATGGAAGCTCTACCTTGTGCAACTTTGAAATACTAATTTTTCTTAGCTCAGAAAATAGGTTTTTCATTTATTTTTTGTTTGACCATAATGGGACTACAGAACCTAGAAATTCATGGCTATGTTGTACGTAGCTTGTTTTGTTTTAATTAGGATCACCAACTTGTGTAGCTTACTTGCTTTTGCAAAGAGGTAAAGTTTCATTTTCTTTGACATATGAAATATCAACTTTGAGGTGAAAGGAACATTGGAGATCCCCAAATCAGCCCCATTGGTGTCATGAATTTCCATTAAGCTTCACTAGAAGTTGTCAATTTTGAGTTGTCACCTTACTTTTATTGTTGGGTGGGTCTTACATGACATATAGTGTTATGTTGTAGAAAAAATGCAGTTCTTCTATATCTTAGAGGCTAATTGTGAGACATCCATTCGCCATTTCCCATCAATAGTAATGGCCTTGTGTATCGTGTTATATTGTATAAAACATGCAGCTCTTCTATGTCTTATAAGCTGATTGTGAGACATCCATTAACCATTTCCCAACAATTGTTTTGGAAGGGACATCATAAGATGGTCCCTAGTAACCTGCTAAATGAAACATGGTTACATAGCACAAGAGCTTGTTCTTAATGCCCACAATGAAAGCATAATCAGTTGGTTAACAGACCAGTTGCAAGCAGTTGTTGACAATAGCTAGCACTGCTTGAGAACACGCACTTTCTACTGAGATTACTGTTTACGGTGTGCATATCTACATCTCTCAACTGAAGCTATAGCTAACTCACTAAGAAACCATAACCATGTGTATTTTATTGTTGTCATTGTTTATTAAATTTATATTTTGTAGAGTTGGCTCAAAATTCATGCATAATGGCTATTATAAGGCTAAGGAAAATGTGGTCATATAAAATGTGGTTGCTTTTTTCTGTATGTAGCTCATTTGTGCCATTGCTATCACAACCTCACTAGTACGCTTGAGCATCAACTAGGGAAGAAGTGTTTTTTCTACTTTTATGATAATTAACAAAATTGAGATATATTCAGCAGTAGCAGCATGTGATTTAGTTGCACTCATCAACTTCAAAACTTCTTGGATTAATCAACCAATATTGTAGGTATTCTGAATCAGGATTTGGAGTTTATTTAAATAAAAATGCAGGCCCTTTTTGCTTTGCACATATCCTTTAAGTATTTATGAGCATGTTTCTTGTGTTTGAAACAATGGAGAAAACATAATATGACCTTGCCTCTCAAACTATAGGATATTTGATTTAGTACTTAAATAGCTACATGCTTAATATATCAATATACACTACTAACTCAAGATTTGCTACTCAAAATTTTATGTCTACGATCAAACTAGTTTGGAAATTCCAAGAATGTCCAAGATTGATTGTTTATTGGGCATTTTTATATTTGGTGCTACTGAATAATGTCATGTTCTCAATAACTTCTTACAATAAAATCTCCATTGCAATGATCAATGGAGATCTTAAGTAATTATGATTTTAAAGCCTTTCTAATCAATGATTGTAGGGTATAAAATGTCATCAAGCCAATGTAGACATAGTTTGGTCAATGTTTGTGGAATAGCTATTAATTATAGGGAATTTTAGTGGGCTATTTACAATGTCGATGTTATGTCCATGTCCAATATAAGGGAATCGGAATAATTCCTAACATGGATAGCCGGTTGCTCCAGTTGTATGTGGTTATTAGTTATGCTACGTCGTTTCGGACGTGGTCGTATCAAGTAAATCATAGGTTTTTTGATGGATTTAGTAAATTTTTCACCTAGAATTCATAGTTTTTGCTTGGAATTGATCATAGGATCTGGTGTAGTACATTTTCCAGATTGTACTTGCTATTTTACAGTCATTAATAATAGGATTTAATGATTGCATGATGTTTGAATAGTCAAAAGGTTGATTAGATAGTGATTTTGGACGAAAATTGGGATTTTTGGACTACGAATGGGCTATAAAAACCATGTTTGACTAGAATCAGAACTTTTAGTGCTTGCATGCAATGGATTTACAGGGATTAGGATTAGAGTGCACTTATTTGTGGTTTTATCCCACAAATTTTGGTCAAAATTGGTCAAAAAACAAGTTTTTTCATGATTTTTGGACTGAATTTGTGGTAGATCTCAAATTCTCAACCAATAGTTGGTAAGCATGTTTTCAGAGACGTAATGAAGTTGTCTTAGGGCTGTCATGAAGTTACTTAACTCGATAGTAGGTACGAGGATCGATTCTCGAAGCCTAGTCATTGAATGTTTTTACGATTGTGCTTTAGGGTTTCATGGCTATACTTGGTTCTTGCAGCAATAATTTCTAGCTTTAACTTATATATATAGCTTTCAAATGCTGATGCATATTTGATTCTTTGAAAGAAACAAAAAAATAGGGTCTCAATTATGACTGGGACCAAATAGTTTGAAAAGTAGTAATCTACGATATCAAGGTTGGTTAGGATTAAACACCATTAGAGGGCTCAAAACCTCAAAAAATAGTGTATTTTTGGTGATTTTTGGGCATGAATACCTTTCAAATGGGGGTCTAAACCTATTGCTTCTTAATACAAGCTTAAAGATATGATGGATTGCCTTAGATTTGAGCCATCATGCATCCAATTTGGATAGATGTGCATTAGACACCATCATATTGAGGTTTTGCTTGTTGAAGGAGGCCAAAATAGCATTTTTTACATGATCTAGGCTTATGATTGCTTGCTGGAATTGTTAGAAGCTTCTATGCCTCTCTAATGAACGTTAGTGAAGTGCTTGTAACCTCTGATCCAAGGCTTATTGGGATGGAGTGCAATTTTTTATGATACCACCTTCCCAAAGTGCGCCCTCCTACCTGATCTTTGGCCATTTTCAGCTCGCACGTGTGAAGCCTAGGTGGTAGGTAATATGTCAAGTGACTTGTAGACCCACTCTCCCTCCGTACTGTGCTTTACATCAACCAATTTGGTGTCCTGTAGAGAAAGTTATGGTCGTTTGTAGTTTGGAAATTTTTGAACTAAAATTTGCAAAATTTTGAAATTGCTCTGATGCATGCATGTTTGTAATTCAGTGTAGTGCTTATCTATTGATGAAAATGTATGGATAGACTTGTATGCATGCTTGGATGCATGTTGCATGCGTAATCAGTAAATTGATCAGTAGTTTTCTTGCATAAAGTTATTTTTGGAAATTCTAGATCAAAAAGTAGATTTCTTAGTAACTAGCTTATCTACGAAAAAAAATTCGTTTTTTTGAAAAAGCGAGTGCATGTCAAGTTAGATGCATGCAGAATGTTTTGAAATGATTCGGAATGTGACAGTGTCTGTGAATCTATTAAATCGATCTTCTTAATCAATTTTCACAATTGGTCCATTCCGGTCGGATTTAAAAAATTCTAGGGTTTCGTAAATTTTTAGACTTGGTCCTAAAAGTTGTTGTTGTTTAATCAGTCTGATATTGATTTTGCAAAATTTTGGCTTAAATGAGTGAAAGACCTTGCTGAGTAAAACCGGCAAGTTATAAAGGTTCTGAACTTTTCACTTATTAGTTGATGATTGGATCTCGACTAATTAAGCTAATTTTGCATGTCAGGAAATCAATATGGCAGACGATAATGCAAATGCAGCTCTGGATGGTCAGGTGCCAATGCCTACCTATCTGCAAATTTGCCAATCGCTAAGCCAAGCGCTTAACGAAATAAACAACAGGAACACTTTAAGGGATCAACAAATGGAAGTACTGTTGAATTAAGTAAAAACTTTATCTGCGCAGAATTTGGGCTTTCAGCCTGAACATTTTTCGGGGGAGAAGAAAAAGAAAAATTTCGAAGTTATAGATGATTGGTTAACCAAGTGGACTGGTTAATTTTAATCTACACGGAATTCTTGAAGAAAAAAAGATTGAGAGTGTTATTATGTTCTTCCGTGGGAAAGCTTCGTCGTGGTGGCGTGATTTGCAACCTAAACCTACCACATGGGATGAGTTTATGGAAGTGTTCAAAAGGTCGTTTGTGGTTGTGGACGACTCAGATTTCTATCAAAGATTTGTGAATTGCAAAATGGAAACTCGGAGTTTGGACTCGTACCTACAAGATTTTATGGATTTATGGAATAAGGTTTTCTCATTCGATGCAAAATTGGCACTGTGGCAGTTTATCCTAGGTCTGCCTGTGGATTATCATAATGAGTATAAGTGTAATGTGCTTCAAACTTTTGATGACATCATACGAGTCGCGAAAGTGTATGATTTCACAGTGGTGGCATCTAGGAAGCAATTACAGGCTAATCTATCTAGATCATCCGGACCCAGCCGGAAAAAAGAAAAGAAAAGAGTTCATGGGAGTAAAAAATCGAAGTATTTCGACGAACTAGATCAAGCTGCATCTGAGATTAGACAAAAAAAACATTTGTCCCAGAAAAAGACAAGAAGGACCAATGTGTGTTTCTATTGTAGTCAGCTTGGACATGTTATGAAATTCTGTCCTGAGCGAAAAAAAGGTGCAACTCAAGTGATTGAGATGCCAGGTAAAGAAAATCTTAAGCTGGAAATTAATAAAGCTAATTGTGAGTGCGATTGTTGTTTTAGTACTATTTTGTTCTTGCCAAATGATTTATTTCATTTGAAAGGCACTATGAATGGACATGAAGCTAGTATTTAGTGGACAGTGGATCTACTCATAATTCCATTAACTCTGGTCTTGTGCAGAAACTCGGCCTCAAAATTGAAGCCAGTAGCCATAGATATCGAGTATCTCTAGCTTTAGGTGCGGAGTTGGAGACGTGGGATGTTAAAGTTCCAAGGCTCCCAGTTTGGATCCAAGATTTTAGAGAGTTAATTAATTTCCATGTTTTAGATTTAGCGCGTACGAACATAATTCTAGGATACGAGTGGTTATTTAATAAACATCCTGAGATAGATTTTGAGAAGCATGTTCTCTCTTTTCAGGAGGGTAAAGAAATAGTTACATTGTTTGGAGACAATTTTGTACATCCATCTAGGATGAGTTCATTTGCTAATGTAATGGAAATTTTTGATTCGCAGTCTGAAGCTTATTCTGTATTTGCTAAGCCAATTTTGGATTTATCTGAAATGCATCTAAGTAGTTGTGAATTGTCAAAAATTCTTAACTCTGTAGACTTAGATCAAGAGCAAATTGAGAAGAATAAGTTACTGTCTGAATTTAAAGATGTATTTCCAGAAGAATTACCTCATGGAATATTGCCATCCAGATCGCTAGGCCATAAGATAGAGTTAATTCCAGGTAGTCACCCTATCTCTAGACAATCTTATAGGTTCTCTCTGAAGAAAGAGATAGAGATTACTAAGAAAATTGAAAATTACATAAAGATGGGTCATATTCAGCCAAGTAAGTTGCCTTGGGGTGCTCCTGTTCTTCTTAAATCGAAGAAAGATGGAGGCTTCAGGTTGTGTGTGGACTACAAGGAGTTGAATAAGGTAACTATTAAAAATAAATATACTTTGCCTCGTATGGATGATCTAGTAGATCGATTAGGTGGAACTAAATACTTCACAAAAATAGCTCTTAGAATTGGATATCATCAGATTAGGATTCATTCGGATGATGTACAAAAGACTGGTTTTCGGACGAGATTCAATCATTATGAGTTTCTCGTGCTTCCTTTTGGGTTGACGAATGCACCAGCTACGTTCCAATAGATGATGAACGATCTTTTTCGTCCATATCTAGGGAAGTTTGCGGTTGTATTCTTAGATGATATTCTCATCTACAGTAGGAGACTTAAGGAGCATTTGAGTCATCTTTTACAGATCGCAAATCTTGATATACCTTACGTCGTGAGAACTGACGCAAGTGATTCGACGATAGAGGTAGTTCTTCTATAGGAGGATAGGTCGACAGTGCTTGAAAGCAAGAAACTCACGGGGCCTCAGTTGTGTTACACAACTCAAGAGAAAGAGTTATTTGTCGTGATACATGCACTTAAAACTTGGAGGCATGACCTTTATGGTAGTCACTTTATAGTGTATACAAATCACCAACCTCTAAAGTACTTTTGTAATCAGAACGATCTGAGGGGTCGTAAAGCTCGTTGGGCTGAGCTTATACAGGAATTTGATCATGAGATCCGATATGTCAAGGGCAGCTCTAACCAAGTTGCAGATGCGCTAAGTCAGATTGGTGAACTAAATGAACTTTCATTCACCCAGATTTTCACTGATCTATATCTTTCGCTGAGAGGAAAGTGTGAATCAGATTCTCATTTTGGTCCCATCTAAAAGATGGTGGAGACAGGAAAAAATGAGAATGGAATAGAGATTTACTCACAGGTGTCTCGAGTTCCTAGGAAAGATAAGAAGATAGCGGAACAATTCTCTATCCAAGGTGGGTTACTATCTCGAAATGGAAAAATTTGTGTACCAGCAGATGATGAGTTAAAGAAGATGATTCTTTATGAGTGTCATGGCATTCCCTATGTAACTCATCCGGGTATACACATGACTTTGGACTTGGTCAAAAGAGAGTTTTATTGGCCGAAACTCAATCCATTTGTCGAGTCTTATGTGGTTAAATGTAGACCTTGTCAGTTAGCCAAAGCTGAACACTTAAAGACTAGAGAATTGTTACATCTCCTAGATATCCCTCAGAAACAATGGAAAAATATATCGATGGATTTTGTGGTTGGACTTCCAAGGACCTAATGCCAAAATGATTCTATTTGGGTTGTGGTGGATAGGTTGACAAAGTTAGCTACTTTTATACTAGTCAAGTCAACTATTAAGGCTTCGAATTCAGCCCAAATCTTTGTGAAAATATTATTTAGGCTTTATAGATTGCCAAGTGATATAGTTAATGATAGAGATCCTAAATTTATAGGTCACTTTTGGTCAGCTATATTCCATAAGCTTGAAACCTCACTTAGTTTTAGTTCTTCTGATCATCCTAAATCAGATGGCCAGATTGAGAGAACTAATCAAACTATGGAGGATATATTGAGAACATATGTGTCTCATCGGCAATCTCAGTGGGAAGATTACATTCCTTTGATTGAGTTTGCTTATAACAATAGGAAACATTCTGCTACTGGTTATAGTCCGTTTATGTTGATGTACGATTTTCAACCTAGATTTCTGGTAAATGTGGAGACGAAATCTGTTAAGATCCAAAAAGTTGCGGATTTCTTGCATGATATGCGTGAAATGTTGCAAGTGGCCCATGATTGTATCCGGATTGCTCAAGATAGAACTAAACACTATGCCAATCTTGAGAGGTCTCCCAGAGATTTTAAAGTTGATGACTGGGTATATCTTAGAATATCTAAGGATTCTAAGACTATGCATACGGGGAAGCATCATAAATTGTCTATGAGATATTGTGGACCATTCCAGATTATAAAGAACTAGATCTTCAGAACAAGTCTACAGATCACCCTGTGTTTCATGTAAGTCGTTTAAAATTAAGTTTACATGAAGGTGATGTAGTTGGTTCAGAGGAAGATCTTACCCATTTGGAGGACTTATCGCTAAGTGTTCCTTTGGAACCTGAAAAAGTACTCAGAACCAGAGATAAACAGTTGAGAAATCATTCTATCTCTGAGTGCTTGTTTAGGTGGAAGGGACGGACTGAGGATGATGATTCATGGGAGTGGATAGAAAAGCATAAAAAAGAATTTTCCTAGGTTTCACTTTTAAAGATCGAAGTGGTTCAAGGGGGGAAGAATGTTATGTCCATGTCCTGTATAAGGGACCGGAATAATTCCTGATGTGGATAGCCCAGACCTATAATTGGACATAGGAGCACATGCATGGTGAATGAATGCTTTAATGCAAGAATAGGAGGTCAATAGCTCAATATAGGTTGCATGAGATCCTAGGGAGAATATTCTTTCTCTCTTGGAGAAAATTTATCCTATGGATATTCGCCCATCTCCCTATTGTAAATTTAGTTTCTTGAGCCAGTTTCTCCTCTCCTCTCTTGTGTTCTTCACTGTGGCTTGGGGGTGGATTGGTTAGGGTATTGACTAGTCTCTCCATATTGGTTGGGTGGTCCATGCTCCAGATGTGTCCTTTTGGTTTGCATGTGACATGATTCTTGAAGATCTTCACTTGGTGATTGTTATCGTCGAATAGTGGCCTGAATGTCTTCTCCAGACCATGGATTTACAAGGTTTTTATATTTATCACATATTTTTTATTTTGGATATAGATGTGGCCTACAAATCAATGACTAATAGGGTTGGTTTGTTGCAGTTGTCTAGCTTGTGATTATGACAAATTGCTCTTGTGACTATCTTGTGATTTCATTGTGTTCCCTTTGGGAAGGTGCATAGCTTGAGAGAAGGTGCTCTTGTCTCCTTTTCATCGGTTTAGAATGTGGCATGCTTATTATTGCTTATTTGCTTAGTTTAGCCACAATTTATAGTTTATCTCCCTTTCGGTGTTAGGTAGGAATTAAATTAGTCACCTTTGCTAGTTGGGTAAGCCTTAGCAAGATTTATTTCTTTAGTAGGTGTTGGCTAGTTGGGAAAGCCTTAGCCGAACCTTAGTTTTTCCGAGCACCAGTTGGGAAGCCTTGGTGCTCTCTTTTTATGTTCTTTATTTACAGTTGAAAGCTTTTGTGTAGATCTTAAAAAGTGGACAAACCCTTCTACACTATACTACATTCGTGAGTAAATCTAGCCACCGCACAAACTAGAAATACTTCCAATATTGGCACCGTTGCCGCTTTTTAAGTTTTTTCTACATCGCTTTCTTTGTTTTTCCTTTTTGCATTTCTAACATGTTTGTGTGTATGCTTGCTTGCATTTCTTCTTCACACTACCGCACACGTCTTCTCTCCAGGTCCTACACGAGCTGCTGAACAACCAATCAATCCGGGGGGAAGCAACAAAAGTGTCAACTTGGGCATTTTCTCTAAAAGAAGTGACCAAAGTGACATTTTTTTCAACCAATTAGGTATATCAATATTCATTGGGTTTTCTGCAACCATAACAAAACCTTATCTTTCATCCTATCACCGCTGCGAATTCTGACCCTGTTCAGATTTCCAGAAATCAGCCTGTCTTACTATCAAAGCCTCCTAGTTTCCAACAAATCTTTATATTAAAATTTGCCAGTTCTACTGAGGCTAAATCTACAAAAGATCAGTCCTCTAACAGCTCTGCAAATTCTATCTTAGAGATTTAGCCTATTTTATGTCAAAAAGGCACTTTTTTTTATTACCTTGTTTGACAGTAAATCTTCAGTTTCAAAATTCATCGACTATACCACGAAATCGCCCATAGTTTGAAACTTTTCTATACACCCTCTACGAATTCCACTCCTAAGTCCAATAATACAATAAAGATCAAACTAGCATTGATTGACAATAGGAAAGCTGATCACAATAAATGCCTCAACTCGGCTAGAAAGAGAACATGAATGTACAAACTCGAGTAGAGAGAGAGAGAGCACAAAGAGCTTAGTCTCCAAATTTGCATTACACAAAAATCATCATCTTCTCAAGGAGAGTAAATCACATATATATAGATCCATGGACTCATCTCCTACTTTGAGTTGAATTGGAGTTATGAATCCACCTCTCAAGCTATCTAGACTTATTCAAGCCACCTCAATATGTCTAATTGTGCCACCTAGTATTTTCATGCATTAAATGTGGCATGCAAAGTACAAATGGCAATTCTTATGGTAGCTCGAGTTTCTACTTCTACCTACCTTGAATATTTTATTCTAAGATGAGTCTTTACTAAGCCACAAGAGCTCAATTCATCTTTGGCATTTTTAGGACCCCTACTTACAACATTAGATAGATTTTTCCAATATTTCAACACTCCTCCTCAAAATGTATCTAATGTGGATCAAGCATCGATCTTGAGATAAGACCAAGATTAGATCTATGCTTTGAGAAGGCACTTTTGCAAAGTGGCTTTGTGAGAAGATCAACAATACATGAAGATGTGTCGACATGTTCCAAGTTGATTTCACCTCCAATGAGCTTTTCCCTTACAAAATGGTGTGCCACTTCTATATGCTTGCTTCTTGCATGAAAAATAGGATTGTTTGCAAGATCTTGGGCCGATATGTTGTCACACTTGATCAAGGGAAGATCATCTTCTTTGATGCACTTTAGCTCCATGATTAACCTCTTGATCCAAAGCACCTCTTTAGTTGTTGTAGTGAGTGCTTTGCACTCGGCCTCATAAGAAAATAGGGATATGGTATCTTGCTTCTTTGAAAGCCAAGACACAAGATTGCCTCCAAGAAAGATAGTATACACATTAATGGACTTTCGATCCATTTTCTCACTTGCAAAATCGGAATGCGAATAGCCAACAATGGTTAGATCTTCATTCTTGTACAATAAACCATAATCTTGAGTAGAAGATACATATCCTAGAACTCTCTTGGCCATCTTCCAATGTTGGATCTTAGGATCTTGCATAAATTGAATCAATTTGTGCACACAATAGCTCAAATCAGGTCTAGTGATAGTAAGCCAAATTAAGGAGCCTATAAGACTCCTATAAAGTGTGATGTCCTCGAAGGATCTTTCATCACCTTTAATAGGGTCTTTTACATGTTGCTCCATGGGAGTATCTATGCTTTTACAATTTTGCATATTGAATTTTCTCAACATAGAAAAGACATATCTAGATTGACAAATAAAAGCATACTCTTCACGAAAATCAATCTCAAGGCCTAAAATGTAATGGATCTCTCCTAGATCTTGCATTTTAAAATCTCCTCCTAATGCATCCTTAGTTTCTTGAACTAGCATCAAACAACTTCCACTAAGAATAATGTCATCTACATAGATTAGAAGACTGACAATATTACTACCATCAAACTTTAAGTACATAGAAGGATCATAGTCACTAAGCACAAATCCTAATGAAAATAGAAAGTTGTTGAGTCTTGAATACCATGATCTAGGTGCTTGCTTCAAGCCATAAAGACTTCTAAATAGCAAACACACCTATAATTTATCCTTGATGAATCCTTGAGGTTGTTCCATGTATATCTCCTCCTCAAGATAGCCATTCAAAAAAGCGTTGGAGACATCAAGTTGATACAATTTTCACTTAAAAAATAAGGCAAGAGAGATTATAATTCTTATTGTCACCATCTTTGCTACAGGAGCAAAGGTTTCTTCATAGTCAAAACCATATATTTGTGCAAAGCCTTTAGCACATAATATTGCCTTGTACTTGTTGATGGAGCCATCATGATTGTACTTGATCTTGAACACCCACTTGCATCCAATGATGTGCATGTTAGGTGGTGGATCCACTAGCTCCCATGTGTGGTTGGTGATCAAGGCATCATATTCAATCTTCATAGCCTCATACCACTCCTTGGTATTGAGGGCTTCTTGGACATCTTTGGGCTTCTTATGAGAAACGAAATAAGCATAAGTGGAATCAAGATCCACTTGTTTTCCTTTGTCATCATAAGTGAGCCTCTTAGGCTCGGATCTCTCCCTCATGGATCTTCTAGGAGTGAAAATCCGAGAACTTCCATCTTCAAATCTCGACCCCTCCATATGTTGATTGTCTTCAATAACAAAAGGTGATAGATTTTGAGGTTGCTTGATCTCGGCCCCTCCTAGATTGGACTTTTCTTCTTCATGAAAAACTACATCTCTACTTTCAATTACTTTAGAAGTAGAGAGCATGTAGATTCGATAGGATTTCTTTTTGGATGAATATCCAACCATTACTCCTTTGCTTGCACAAGGATCATCCTTCTTTCTCGTTTCCAAGGGAATATGGACAAAGCATATACATCCAAATACTCTAAGGTGATCAACCTTAGGTTTTTTCAAATAAAGTGCTTGATATGGTGACTTTCCTTCAAGTGCAACATGAGAGAGTCGATTGCAAAGATAGTTTGAACAATTGATGGCCTCTCCCCAAAAGTCTTTTGGCAAGAATGCCTCAATTCTAATGGTTTTGGCACATTCACACAAGGTTCTATTCTTTCTTTCAGCCACTCCATTTTGAGATGGTGTATATGCACAAGAAAACTCCCTTTTAATGCCTTCAAGCTCACAATAATCATGAAATTTATTGGAAGTGTACTCACCACCTCCATCACTTCTAAGAATCTTGATTTTGTATGAAAATTGATTTTCAACTAGAGCTTTGAACTTTAGGAAATAGTCAAACACCATAGACTTTGAAGCTAGAAGATATAATCAAGTAAATCTTGTGAAATCATCAATGAAAGTTACAAAGCAAGTAGCACCACCCTTGTTCTTTGAAGATGAGAAGTGCACATCCGAGTGTATGAGGTCCAATGGATGTGTAGTCTTAATAGATGACTTTGAAAAAGGCTTCTTATGAGATTTAGATATGGCACAAGCCTCACATGGCTTGAAATTCTTGGAGATAAGATTAGGCAAGCCAATAGCTTTGGCTTTCTTGACCATGGACACCATAGAACTATAGTTAGGATGCCCCAACCTTCTATGCCATAGTTCCTCCAAAGAAATATGAGAAGCAAAAGCACCATCAGAAGAGTTAGCATACTCTTTGGGATCAAGCTTGTAGATTCCACCATATCTAGACCCAAATGCAAGGATCTCATCATGCTTCTTGATTGTACATGTATCAACATTGAAATTCACATCTAGTCCACTATCAAGCAATTGCCCACTTAGGAACAAAAAGTACTTTAGACAGAGAAAGAACTTTTGATGATGAAAGCTTTAAGGGAATGGTCCCTATGCCTTCAATAGCACACTCATGATCATTTGTCGTATAGATGGACTTCTTGGCTCCTTCATAAGGTGTCATGGATGAAAAAGAATGCTTGGAGCTACACATATGTGAGGAAGCTCCACTGTCGATGTACCACGAACCATCCTTCTTGAAAGGTGATGAAGAAAAACTCGAGACCATAAGAGATCTCTCTCGATCACTTGCATGAGCATCTTCCTTCTCTTCATTGGAAATGTTGGCTTGCTTGAATTGACTCTTCTTCTTGAAGCAATTGGTGGCATAATGCCCCTTCTTGCCACAAAAGAAACACTTGATGTTTTTCTTCTTCTTCTTGGATGTGAAAGCTTGAGAGGACTCATCCTCTTCTCCTTTCTCCTTGGAAATAAGATTGTTCTTGCTTGAAGAGGGTTGGTGTTGATTCTTACTTCTTGACTTGTGCTTGTCTTTGGTAAAGAGGGCTTTACCATCAATGTTGAGAGATAGTCTTTCCATTTTCAAGAGTTTATACTCTTGTCTTGATTCTTCTGAAATGAGCACACTTTGCTTCCAAACTTGATAGCTCCTCCTTAATGGCATAACTCTGAACAAGGTTGTCATATTCCTCCTTTAACCCATTAAGTATGACTTGAACAAGTTCATTTTGGTTGATGGAGTCTGCTATGCATGACAATTTTCTATGGAAGTTTTTAACTCTCATTACATAAGCTAAAGCACTTTTATCACTTCTCTGTACACTTTAAAAAATTTGGTTTCTTAGTGTTAGAAGTCTAGAAGTATTCTTTGCCTCATAGATGGACTTGAGAGTATCCCAAGTATCTTTGGCATTAGTACAAGCACCAATTTCTCTTAAGATGTCATTTGAGACATTCATTTTAATATAATGTAGAGCCATCCTAGCTCTCTTTTTGTACTTTGGAATTTCTTGAGGAATTTGTGGTTCTTCTTCAATACCAAGTACAATATCCACTACATCTTGTAGAATTAAGACAGATTCCATCCTAACCTTCTAAATTGAGTAATTGGAGGTTGACAATCTTTCACTTGCTTCTAATAGAAAGGCACTCATTGAAGCCATAAAGAATGTTGGAAATAAAAAAAGATGGATGAAAAAATTGCTTATCTTCTCACTATAGGAACCAATCAAGGGCAAAAAACCAAATCCTATGTAAGACTAAGCAAAACACTGTGAGATAGGTCTCATTAGTTTGACAATCTCTCTAAAACAAGATTTGAATCATCAAAAAAGATGAAGTATGGCAAAAGTTATGGTTCTCTGAATTTCACACGTGTGAAATACTCCAAAAATGTCAAATTGACTCAAATACAATCTATTTGTATGAAACAATTTGCTGAGATCCTCTAAATTTTGTCTAAATCACATATAGATGAGATTGGTCAACTTCTGGGTGATTTTTGTGATCATTCAAGCAATAAATGACATGTACTCAAGATTTGCCACAGTTCTCAGCATCCTACCTACACCTATCCAAAAGCTTATAACTTTTGATTGGCTTATCCAACTGTCATGACTCAAATTGCATCACATTCTACACATTTCTAGCTTTCTAGTGGGCCAAATTGCATGAAATTTGGGTCTAAGGTGAGAGAGAACCACCAAACTGAAAATGGGTGGATTTCACACGTGCCTACACCTGAAATTCCGTACAGTACCTGATCTGGACCGATCAAAGTGGTTTGAGGCTCAAAATCACCAGAAAACTGCAAACTAGCTAGAAAGTAGAATCTAGACAATTTGTAGCTTGAAATCTGATCAAATTTGCAAACTTTTTGATTAGATTTGCTTGTAAATCTTAGGTAGGCTTTGATACCATGTTGAATTCACACGTGTGGGATGCCCTACACATGTACTTGTGATCTCCTAAGTCCAATAATACCATAAAGATCAAACTAGCATTGATTGACAATAGGAAAGCTGATCACAATAAATGCCTCAACTCGGCTAGAGAGAGAACATGAATGTACAAACTCGAGTAGAGAGAGAGAGAGCACAAAGAGCTTAGCCTCCAAATTTGCATTACACATAAAAATCATCATCTTCTCAATGAGACATCTCCTACTTTGAGTTGAATTGGAGTTATGAATCCACCTCTTAAGCTATCTAGACTTATTCAAGCCACCTCAATATGTCTAATTGTGCCACCTAGTATTTTCATGCATTAAATGTGGCATGCAAAGTACAAATGACAATTCCTATGGTAGCTCGAGTTTCTACTTCTACCTACCTTGAATATTTTATTCTAAGATGAGTCTTTACTAAGCCAAAAGAGCTCAATCCATCTTTGGCATTTTTAGGACCCCTACTTACAACATTAGATAGATTTTTTCAATATTTCAACAATCTCCAATGGCAAAGATGCCCATGTCAATGTCAACGAACTCGTCTATGAAAACCGTGAGGGACTTCGCCTTTATCCCCCCCCGCGCCCACCTTCGCACTGCGTAATGCCTTTCTCCCCTGTGCCCACCTTCCCACTTTGCATTACGCAAGGGGAAGGCCCTAACCCCTCGGTCCCTTCCGTGCAGTTCAAGCCCTGCCCTCGAGCTCCCGCCCTCGGGCAAGGTCCCTCCTAGCACGGAAGGCCCTCGGGCACGGCCTCCTCCCCACAAAAGGAAAACCATCCTCACAATACATAAAACATTTTCTTGTAAAAGTTAACAACATTCATTAAAATTTTGCTAAGATATTCTTTTACATTTTTTTAATATTAACAAAAAGTTTAAATATGACATGGAAAGGCCTTTTGTGGTACAAATTTTAAATAGGTTTATTTTCATCTTATGGCTGTTATTATGTGGATGGCTTTGAAGGATGTGAGCTGAATTTGAAGGATTTTGGCTGAATGTGAAGGATTTTGAAAGAGATTGTGGCTGAAGAGATGGAAAATAGCGTGCAGATCGCAGGCCTGCACTTCGCCTACCCAGGCCAGCCTCCATTCATTTCAGACTTCTCCTTGAAACTCAATCCCGGCTCGCGATGTCTTCTCGTTGGTGCAAATGGAGCAGGTAACAAAGCCCCCAGGTCCTATGCTCTGCTTGCCCCAATTCAAGAATTTACACATGTTCGCTTTCTTAAATATAATCACGTGTATGATACTATGAGGTGAAAGCTCACAAATCAGACAAAGGCACACTAACGCACGCATCAATTAGTCAGATTAGCAGAGTAAAAGTAAACGAACAGCACACACAGACTTTCTCAACACGTATGAGAATGCAGTGAGAACCAAGCTTCAGAGACGAATAAGATCTTAATAGATCAAATATGTAGATAGTCCATCCTCTGTCACAACTAGCTTACCAGGATATAGACGATTACTGTGAGAGATGATATACCCTCCCCATGATAAAACCTCTGAGGATTTGGAAAACTCCCTTGTATCAGGGATCACGGACTAGTAGAAAAAACACCCTTACGATCAAGCAATAGACCTAACTCAGGTTCGTTATTACTCTTGTACTGTCAACGAAAAGCAATGTAGATTAACTTTAGACTCTTTCCGGTGAGTTCGATGCCTCATCAAAAAAACGACAAACAACATCTGCTGAAATGGTAGCCGGTAATTCAGAGTATTTTTTGGAACTTAAAGAATCAGCCATAACAGTCA